>JARYHS010004070.1:0-44795 GCA_031002005.1 Vandiemenella viatica
AACCGATTAATTTGGGCGTATTTTAGAGTAAAACATTAATGGACCTATAGTGCAACCGACCCGTATTGGCGAGTACAGAGCACGAAAATCTTAGGTAACCGGTCTGTTAAACCTTAAGGTGAAAGATTAAATTCTCACGAGTGTTTTATAATTGTATTACTCCATGCACACACGCAAAATAAACGGTATTCCATTTTTTAATCGACATTTGCTGTCTGTCAGCTTTAAAAATAACTCCATACCGACAATTCGAGACTTGCAATAAACCTAATATACGTACGTTACTATGAGAACCATACAGCACCGATAAACCGAGTAATTTGGGCGTATTTTAAGTAAAACATAATGGACCTATAGTGCAACTGACCCGTATGTGGCGAGTACAGAGCACGAAATCTTAGGTAACCGTCTGTTAAATCTTAAGGTGAAAGATGTATTCTCACGAGTGTTTTATAATTGTATTACTCCATGCACACACGCAAAAATAAACGGTATTCCATTTTTTAATCGACATTTGCTGTCTGTCAGCTTTAAAAATAACTCCATACCGACAATTCGAGACTTGCAATAAACCTAATATTACGTACGTAACTATGAGAACCATACAGCACCGATAAACCGAGTAATTTGGGCGTATTTAGAGTAAAACATTAATGGACCTATAGTGCAACCGACCCGTATTGGCGAGTACAGAGCACGAAAATCTTGGGTAACCGGTCTGTAAATCTTAAGGTGAAAAGATGTAATTCTCACGAGTGTTTTATAATTGTATTACTCCATGCACACACGCAAAATAAACGGTATTCCATTTTTAATCGACATTTGCTGTCTGTCAGCTTTAAAAATAACTCCATACCGACAATTCGAGACTTGCAATAAACCTAATATTACGTACGTAACTATGAGAACCATACAGCACCGATAAACCGAGTAATTTGGGCGTATTTTAGCGTTAAAACATTAATGGACCTATAGTGCAACCGACCCGTATTGGACGAGTACAGAGCACGAAAATCTAGGTAACCGGTCTGTAAATCTTAAGGTGAAAGATGTAATTCTCACGAGTGTTTTATAATTGTATTACCCATGCACACACGCAAAATAAACGGTATTCCATTTTTTATCGACATTTGCTGTCTGTCAGCTTTAAAAATAACTCCATACGACAATTCGAGACTTGCAATAAACCTAATATTACGTACGTAACTATGAGAACCATACAGCACACGATAAACCGAGTAATTTTGGGCGTATTTTAGAGTAAAACATTAAGGACCTATAGTGCAACCGACCCGTATTGGCGAGTACAGAGCACGAAAATCTTAGGTAACGCGTCTGTTAAATCTTAGGTGAAGATGTAATTCTCACGAGTGTTTATAATTGTATTACTCCATGCACACGCAAAATAAACTGTATTCCTTTTTTAATCGCATTTGTGTCTGTCAGCTTTAAAAATAACTCCATACCGACAATTCGAGACTTGCAATACACTAATATTACGTACGTAACTATGAAAACCATACAGCACCGATAAACCGAGTAATTTGGGCGTATTTTAGAGGTAAAACATTAATGGACCTATAGTGCAACCGACCCGTATTGGCGAGTACAGTTCACGAAAATCTTAGGTAACCGGTCTGTTAAATCTTAAGGTGAAAGATGTAATTCTCACGAGTGTTTTATAATTGTATTACTCCATGCACACACGCAAAATAACGGTATTCCATTTTTTAATCGACATTTGCTGTCTGTCAGCTTTTAAAATAACTCCATACCGACAATTCGAGACTTGCAATAAACCTAATATTACGTAAGTAACTATGAGAACCATACAGCACCGATAAACGAGTATTAATTTGGGCGTATTTTAGAGTAAAACATTAATGGACCTATAGTGCAACCGACCCGTATTGGCGAGTACAGAGCACGAAAATCTAGGTAACCGGTCTGTTAAACCTTAAGGTGAAAGATGTAATTCTCACGAGTGTTTTATAATTGTATTACTCCATGCACACACGCAAAATAAACGGTATTCCATTTTTTAATCGACATTTGCTGTCTGTCAGCTTTAAAATAACTCCATACCGACAATTCGAGACTTGCAATAAACCTAATATTACGTACGTTACTATGAGAACCATACAGCACCGATAAACCGAGTAATTTGGGCGTATTTTAAGGTAAAACATTAAGGACCTATAGTGCAACTGACCCGTATTGGCGAGTACAGAGCACGAAAATCTTAGGTAACCGGTCTGTTAAATCTTAAGGTGAAAGATGTAATTCTCACGAGTGTTTTATAATTGTATTACTCCATGCACACACGCAAAATAAACGGTATTCCATTTTTTAATCGACATTTGCTGTCTGTCAGCTTTAAAAATAACTCCATACCGACAATTCGAGACTTGCAATAAACTAATATTACGTACGTAACTATGAGAACCATACAGCACCGATAAACCGAGTAATTTGGGCGTATTTTAGAGTAAAACATTAATGGACCTATAGTGCAACCGACCCGTATTGGCGAGTACAGAGCACGAAAATCTTAGTAACCGGTCTGTTAAATCTTAAGGTGAAAGATGTAATTCTCACGAGTGTTTTATAATTGTATTACTCCATGCACACACGCAAAATAAACGGTATTCCATTTTTTAATCGACATTTGCTGTCTGTCAGCTTTAATAACTCCATACCGACAATTCAGACTTGCAATAAACCTAATATACGTACGTAACTATGAGAACCATACAGCACCGATAAACGAGTAATTTGGGCGTATTTTAGAGTAAAACATTAATGGACCTATAGTGCAACCGACCCGTATGGCGAGTACAGAGCACGAAAATCTTAGGTAACCGTCTGTTAAATCTTAAGGTGAAAGATGTAATTCTCACGAGTGTTTTATAATTGTATTACTCCATGCACACACGCAAAATAAACGGTATTCCATTTTTAATCGACATTTGCTGTCTGTCAGCTTTAAAAATAACTCCATACCGACAATTCCGAGACTTGCAATAAACCTAATATTACGTACGTCACTATGAGAACCATACAGCACCGATAAACCGAGTAATTTGGGCGTATTTAGAGTAAAACATTAATGGACCTATAGTGCAACCGACCCTTATTGGCGAGTACAGAGCACGAAAAATCTTAGGTAACGGTCTGTTAAATCTTAAGGTGAAAGATGTAATTCTCACGAGTGTTTTATAATTGTATTACTCCATGCACACACGCAAAATAAACTGTATTCCATTTTTTAATCGACATTTGCTGTCTGTCAGCTTTAAAAATAACTCCATACCGACAATTCGAGACTTGCAATAAACCTAATATTACGTACGTAACTATGAGAACCATACAGCACCGATAAACCGAGTAATTTGGGCGTATTTTAGAGTAAACATTAATGGACCTATGTGCAACCGACCCGTATTGGCGAGTACAGAGCACGAAAATCTTAGGTAACCGGTCTGTTAAATCTTAAGGTGAAAGATGTAATTCTCACGAGTGTTTTATAATTGTATTACTCCATGCACACACGCAAAATAAACTGTATTCCATTTTTTAATCGACATTTGCTGTCTGTCAGCTTTAAAAATAACTCCATACCGACAATTCGAGACTTGCAATAAACCTAATATTACGTACGTAACTATGAGAACCATACAGCACCGATAAACCGAGTAATTTGGGCGTATTTTAGAGTAAAACATTAATGGACCTATAGTGCAACCGACCCGTATTGGCGAGTACAGTTCACGAAAATCTTAGGTAACCGTCTGTTAAATCTTAAGGTGAAAGATGTATTCTCACGAGTGTTTTATAATTGTATTACTCCATGCACACACGCAAAATAAACGGTATTCCATTTTTTAATCGACATTTGCTTTCTGTCAGCTTTAAAAATAACTCCATACCGACAATTCGAGACTTGCAATAAACCTAATATTACGTACGTAACTATGAGAACCATACAGCACCGATAAACCGAGTAATTTGGGCGTATTTTAGAGTAAAACATTAATGGACCTATAGTGCAACCGACCCGTATTGGCGAGTACAGAGCACGAAAATCTTAGGTAACCGGTCTGTTAAATCTTTAGGTGAAAGATGTAATTCTCACGAGTGTTTTATAATTGTATTACTCCATGCACACACGCAAAATAAACGGTATTCCATTTTTTAATCGACATTTGCTGTCTGTCAGCTTTAAAAATAACTCCATACCGACAATTCGAGACTTGCAATAAACCTAATATTACGTACGTAACTATGAGAACCATACAGCACCGATAAACCGAGTAATTTGGGCGTATTTTAGAGTAAAACATTAATGGACCTATAGTGCAACCGACCCGTATTGGCGAGTACAGAGCACGAAAATCTTAGGTAACCGGTCTGTTAAATCTTAAGGTGAAAGATGTAATTCTCACGAGTGTTTTATAATTGTATTACTCCATGCACACACGCAAAATAAACGGTATTCCATTTTTTAATCGACATTTGCTGTCATTCAGCTTTAAAAATAACTCCATACCGACAATTCGAGACTTGCAATAAACCTAATATTACGTACGTAACTATGAGAACCATACAGCACCGATAAACCGAGTAACTTGGGCGTATTTTAGAGTAAAACATTAATGGACCTATAGTGCAACCGACCCGTATTGGCGAGTACAGAGCACGAAAATCTTAGGTAACCGGTCTGTTAAATCTTAAGGTGAAAGATGTAATTCTCACGAGTGTTTTATAATTGTATTACTCCATGCACACACGCAAAATAAACGGTATTCCATTTTTTAATCGACATTTGCTGTCTGTCAGCTTTAAAAATAGCAAATATTTTGCAAACTGCGGAATATTGACTTTTGGAGAGATATTCCGGTTAGTGACCCCTTTGTATATGTATGAAAACAATAAAAAAAAATAATGCTTGAAAGTGAAAGCTTTAGATAACCACTATCTTCAGTTTGCCATCTCAGGCACGTGGAAAAATCCATGAAGATGTGAAATTCGATTTGCTGATTTCACTACAAATACTTTCTTACATTATTCCTGAAGCATATTGGACTATCTAAGATATTAAATTATGTAATTTAATTCTGTTTTTTTACCTTATTTCTTATCCCGGGTTTTCGAATGGCAATTAAAAACATACAAATTCAGTTTTCAAATGTAATTTCATTAACATATCTGTTATGTCCGTACACAATAGTCACTTATTAGTAAAAATGCAGTAGAACTTCAATTATCCGAATCAAGAGTGACTGATCCCCTTTGGGATAGTCAAAAATTGGGATGGTTGGATTTTTACCGAAGGAAGGGTCTATTTTAATTAATTACTGTATGTGTGTTGAAAATGAGAGAAATGCTTTTAAGTAGTTATGCACTTACTCGAAGTTTAAAAGTGTAGGTTTACTCCTTTTGATGTCTGAAATTGTTGTTGTCCAACACCGTACACCTCAGCCAGCTGTTTATCGGCAACTCCGTTATCTAATTGTTCTACAATTTTTATTTTATTCGCTAACGATAACACAATACGTTATCTTTTCGAAGCCACGGTGAAGGGCTAAACGCACTCACAAACAAAACAACAACGCACCGACGTGAAAGAGTAATTTCACACTAGCAGATCATCGACACATTGAAACTACTCACGCGGCCGGGCAGGCTACCTGGCGAAAGACGGTGGGCGACAGCTGTCACTATAAGACGGCGACTCATTATTCCAGTAGTGTTCTCCCTGAGGGGTGCGGCGATTTAATTCGTGGCTACATTTTTTCCCCTTTCTTTTTAACTCTACTAGAGCTGCAACCGCATGTATTCGTTACTGAGTAACGGGTACGGCGCCTGACTCGAAGTTTACTCACAAATTCATTTCGTTACTCGTATGTTTCGTTACTCGCATCTGTCGAATAGATGTCAGTTTGATTCGATAAACGAACGGGTACGGCGTGTCATGATGGTGCTGAAACGATTCACCCAGCGATAGAATGAGCAGGTGTTTGTTTTGAAAATAGTTGATTTAAGTTTATTCTGAAGCATATAATATTCAGTGCAGTAAATCGAATGTAAGTTTGGCAGAATTCCATAAGATACATATGCTAATCACTTAAAGTTTAGTCAGACAAACAATTTACCTAATTTTACTTTAGTAAATAAACAAATCACTTGAACATTACAAAACACTAACAAAGTCATTCATGCGATGCTTCAAATTCAATGGTATCAGAAGTAACATAACACAGATATCAATTACTTTTAAGACGTTGTTTGCACCCTTTCTCGCCACACCACCAAAATTAAAATTTGTGTTATCAGCACACAGAGCAACTACTTTCTCCTTTATCTTAATATCATCCAATCAATCTATTAAAAACGCAGAGACTAGTTTGCGCTGTTTCTCCAGGAAGTGAACTAAGTTCTAACTTTTTAACACTAATTCCCTTAGCAGGAAGAAAATACTCTCACCAGTATAGGAAATATTTTAATATCCTTATGATTTGAGGCATCTGTCATTACTGAAACGAAATTAGCTTGTTGTAAGTCATAGTGTAATTGAGAAATTACAAATTGACTTAATACTTTTAGTAAAGTTGCCTCCGCTTTCGTACGACCGCATGAGAATTTAGGTTTAAAAACACACTGTAAAAGTGGAAGTGCAATCTAATGACCTGAAAGACTGATTATGCCGTACTGTGGGATAAACAAGAGCTCCTTCAGTTGCCGCTAATCTCATTTCTCTTTCACCAAAAGATCCAGTTAAAAAAAAATGAAGTAAGAGTGGAACTGGATGCACTGGCACGCACTGCTTTTCTATGTTTTTCACTAGCTAAATAATGCGTAATATCAGACCGTCCTCCGTGACATATGCTAAATGAAAAAGAACATGTATTGCATCGAACATCCGAATCAGTGATGGTTTTCTTAATAAATGGATATTCTTTCTCAAGTTTAGAATTAAATACACACTTTCGTTTCGGTGGTGACATTATTTTCATCTCCAGCTATTATTAAATGAAAGAAACTTAACACAGGCAAAAAATCGCACTGTTTACTGCACGTCTTACCATCACAAAAAAAAAAAAAAAAAAAAAAAAAAAAATGTTCAACTAAGTTCTAATGTAATGTCTTCAACTTTAAAAGCACTTGCAACATAATATAATAACTAGCCGACATTAATAAATAGGCGCGGCGGTAAGTGTTAAAAGATACGCCAGCCGCAACAATGGGTAGAAGTAATGAAATGAATTCATGCCTTCGCAAAAGAACGGAAAAAAGGAAAATATTTAAAAGGAAATAATACTTGTGACAGTTAGGAAAGGTTTCCTAAGGATGCAAAAAATGGTCAAGAATGTAAAATGATGAGGGGGAGGGGGGAATGCCAGGCCTTGAAAATATGGACATTTTGGATTCGTCCAAATAGGAAGGGAAATATTGTTTATTTTTATTTTTTATTTTTTTCACATGGGCACTTCTTAAACTATTTACGCTACTGATTGTAGATCTGACTTTATATTGCTTTTTGTGATTAATTTTTGGCTCTGAAAAGAGCCTGGCCCCAGAAGAGCCTTTTGGAACCGATTTAATTTACGATGAGGAGAGTGATGGTGTAACTACAGGAGAGGTAGGTGGTGCAGTGCTTAGTTCAATTGATATTGCTCGCGTATGGTTGCAATAAACTGGGGAAACGCTTCGTTCTTGTGAAAATTATTTCTCCACAGGAATTCGTCCAAATAGGAAGGGAAGAGTTCATCAGATGTGCCATATTGAAACCTCACTTTCCTCTTTATTCGCGACCACAGACTTTCAATACTTTGAGTATGTATTTGCGGATCGTGTGGATCTATGAAGTTTTCTTTGTGGATTATGACCTCATGTCCATATATGCCCCCATAAGCCCTTTCTAAATTGCGGTATGACGGATATCCATCCGTCATAACTATTGTTCCCGGAAGGACATGTTGCCGAATATGAGCTAACAAAGTTTCTTCCGTTTTGTCAGCCACTTCGACGACAAAACACTTCTTTGTTCCTCGCTGAATACCTCCGAACACACATTGCTTGTCCCTCATTTCGCCACGGTGGTACTTCCTATGGAAAAAATGTGTTTCGTCTACTTCCACTATTAAGGGCTCACCGTTTTCATCGAAGCCACCTATTTCTATAGGATGTGTTGCAACCCACTGCGAACATATTTCCCGGCAATAATTACTCCAGTCTACCTTCGTATGCGTAGAATCTGGACTTATCGCAGCTTCCCACGCCGAATCTTCCTGCAACTGATTCCGTGTCCAGCAGTATATAAAAATGATAATCTGGAACAGATCCAGTTTAATTCTTGAAAAAAAAGAACCACAGCGAACACTTTTACTTGCTTTACATTCCGTACACTTCCACATGTAGCCGTCAATGCACTGGCTACGTTTGCACAAACTGCTGAATATTAAGCAAGTAGGGCAAATGAATGTATTGCGTATGAGTTTACGCTTAGCAAACCAACTTAATTTCTTTAAACCCTCCCCGTGAAGAGCAAGGGTGAGAGTCGGAATAGTCCACCTCTCCTGTAGTAACAGAAGATGGTCCATAATTTCGTGATCTTCTACGATAAAATAACTTTTCTGAGGCCTCCCACGTACTGCCATGATCAAGAAACTAACACAGAACAACCGAAAACGACAAATAGACCGCCAGCTGCTGGTACAATGTATCCCCGTAAGCAAAGCAAGCCAGTCCACTCACCATCCCCCCACCCTCCTAACCACATACATGTATATCCCGCTGTCCACTAGGGAGAAAGGTTCCAGGAACTAATGAAAGTCTGCATACCAGGGGAAACAAACAACAAATTCCTACCTAAAATGTTGTCGCTGGCTACCACCTAAAAATTCACTGCTCGTAAGTATCTAAACCAACTGAAAACAGGGCAAAACCCTAAAAAATTAAATGCATTCCCAAATACTTGACACGACGTACTGCACCTGAATATTACTACTGAGGGTTACATCATTCGCCTTAAGATTTAACAGACCGGTTACCTAAGATTTTCGTGCTCTGTACTCGCCAATACGGGTCGGTTGCACTATAGGTCCATTAATGTTTTACGCTAAAATACGCCCAAATTACGCGGTTTATCGGTGTTGTATGGTTCTCATAGTTACGTACGTAATATTAGGTTTATTGCAAGTCTCGAAATGTCGGTATGGAGTTATTTTTAAAGCTGACAGACAGCAAATGTCGATTAAAAAATGGAATACAGTTTATTTTGCGTGTGTGCATGGAGTAATACAATTATAAAACACTCGTGAGAATTACATCTTTCACCTTAAGATTTAACAGACCGGTTACCTAAGATTTTCGTGCTCTGTACTCGCCAATACGAGTCGGTTGCACTATAGGTCCATTAATGTTTTACGCTAAAATACGCCCAAATTACGCGGTTTATCGGTGCTGTATGGTTCTCATAGTTACGTACGTGATATTAGGTTTATTGCAAGTCTCGAATTGTCGGTATGGAGTTATTTTTAAAGCTGACAGACAGCAAATGTCGATTAAAAAATGGACTAACGTTTATTTTGCGTGTGTGCATGGAGTAATACAATTATAAAACACTCGTGAGAATTACATCTTTCACCTTAAGATTTAACAGACCGGTTACCTAAGATTTTCGTGCTTTGTACTCGCCAATACCGGTCGGTTGCACTATAGGTCCATTAATGTTTTACGCTAAAATACGCACAAATTACTCGGTTTATCGGTGCTGTATGGTTCTCATAGTTACGTACGTGATATTAGGTTTATTGCAAGTCTCGAATTGTCTGTATGGAGTTATTTTTAAAGCTGACAGACAGCAAATGTCGATTAGAAAATGGAATACCGTTTATTTTGCGTGTGTGCATGGAGTAATACAATTATAAAACACTCGTGAGAATTACATCTTTCACCTTAAGATTTAACAGACCGGTTACCTAAGATTTTCGTGCTCTGTACTCGCCAATACGGTTTATCGGTTTATTGAAAGTCTTTTATTGGGGGTAGATGTATGGTCTATTTTTCCTTTCTGTGGACTGTACGAGTTTTGCCCGTTGCCCTATCTGTTGGTGGTATTGTTAAACACATGTTTCACCGTGCCTGTGTTACCGCCGCCCTGAGATTAAATGTACCTATAATGCAACTTTGCCGTATTGAGCATCACAGTTTTTACACGTGAGTCTATATATGCCTGAATTATGGTATTTGTTTTTGTTTGTGGTGTTTTTAATGTTTTTATTTATGGAGTTATTGGTTCTGAAAGCGATGTTTAGTCCTTGTTTTTTGAGAATGTTTGCTATTTAATGTGTATTTTTGTTGATATTGGTCATAACATGCCATTTTTCATTTTCACTTGTGTGGGTGGTTTGTTTTCTGATGCTGAGTTTGTATTTGCTTGTAACAGTGTTGGAATGGTGTTTTGTGTTGTCTAACAGTTTACAATGAAGGCAAAACTGAGTTCCACCCAAGTCCAACACTGCTACAAGCAAATACAATGATGAATCGTCAATATGTCTATTTATCTTCCATTTTTGCAGTTATTAATATAATTAATTATTCAATACAAAAACTGAGTCAAGAGTCGATTTCCAAGTGCTTTAAAATTTTTGGCCAGTTCGTTGGAATGATACGATATGATTTACAGTATTATCTACAGATTTTTGCAGAATGAAAGAATTCTTATGTAAATTTGCCTTTAAAGCTTCGAAGCATACGAGACTTTCTGTCAGAAATGATAATAAAAGAGATTCAAAAGATTGAACACTTTTTATAAACCATATTACTTTCGCTCAGGTATTATCTTCATGACTTTTTGTGTCGTTCAAAAAATATAGCAGCACACTGTAATTGTTTAGAATAGTTTTTAAGGAAAGTATATGACAGCACTATCTTGTTATTCAAAAAGACCGCAAAGATAGGTTCATCAGTAGCTGCCTGTAGTGATTCAAAACAAGCCTGGTGTTTTCGAAGAACCATTCACGACAATAACACACTAAAAAAATGTTTTATTACATGTACCTACTTCTATAGTCTCTTGAACAACCACGTTTAACGAGTGAGCGGTGCAATGCACATGAATTGACCTTGCTTCGATAGCTTTAATCCCCAATCCCTTCAACATCAGAAGCAATATCTGTATTTAGACCTATATACATCTTTATATTTATGTCGAATCTTCTTAGTACTGTAGTCATTCAAAATTTCAAACAATTTTGTCGGATGTTGTTGATACCGTTTCATAGAGGCCGATAAAAATTTCGTGTATATTATACTTCGCGTCCACGTAACGAAAGAAGAGTGAGGCTTGTTCATTACTGGAAATATCTCTAGTTTTATCAACCATGAATGAATTACAGACCGCATTTTGTACTACTTTTATTATTTTATACAGTATTTCGTCACTCAAAATTGCTCACGCTTCCATAGTTATATCGTATAACAACCGCCCATATTTGTTGCAACCTGTTTAAATCGAAAATATCCTATGGTCACAGCTTGAACATCGAATGTAATTTGAATATTCGTCCTCCTAGTCCCTAATGGCTAGGCCTTCGATCACTAAAAAACGATTTGTTTTCATATCATATAGTTTACTACTTAGATAGAGTACATTGACGGCGAGTTATGCATAAATTTGCTCTATTCAATACAGAAAAACAGTTAACTTCATGCTTTTTAAAGCTTTATTTCATGATGAAAAACATTGAGTGAGTGCCTTAATGTAGTCATTTCCACTTGATGATGTTTTCGGTGGAGAAACACCACTATACATGGTTTCTTTACAGGTTCGGCAAACCCCTTTATCTATATCTTCATCATTTTAATAACCATGAAATAATTGTCTGCCCTTTCAAAATTGTGCCTTTTCTTCTGTTCAAATGAATTTGCAGAAAAGACATCTTCTGGTTGGATTGGCCGAGCTGTAATAAGCTGAGAAGAGTTACTAGTGGAGAATTCTTCAGGTTACTATTTCTAACGACGAATTTATGTATAGAAACTAATAATTTTCCGAAATAAACACGATAAAATGAAGCTCAGCGTCCTCCTAAAGCACATGTTTTGTTTACCAGCTTGACTAAGAACGAGTGAGACACCTGAGACAGCCTGCGAGCCGCGGCGGCGCGGCGACGGATGAGGCGCGATGGAAGGCGGGCTAGGATCTGCGCGTGGTCGAGTTGCTCGATTTGCTTGTGTGTGCCTTTTTTACGAATCAAACCAACACTTACCACACATTAGATAGTGTTAGGTATGACCTAATGTAGTGTTTATATTTTCCTCCCTGGGTATGATGTGCACCCTCACATCATTAACAAGTGCGATCTCGTCGAGACGGCTGGCCTTGCTAGGAGGCGCGTGACGTAGGTAACACAGGTGTCGCTCGAACTCGATTACTGATTACTGTTGATTTCTATGCTCATGGGTGATCCGCACCCACTATTTACATCTCGTGGGTGCCAGAGCCCCTGAGCACCCACAGAGTCGGCGCTCCTGGGACGCATTCAGTAACTGTTATGATAAAATAGCAGGATTGGGAGTCATAGGAAAACAGGAAGATGATTAAGGCACTTATTGGTGATGGTGATTGGATGGACAGACTCGAATAATTACGAGTAGTACATGCAAAAGGAAAGAATAACCACAGGCACTTGACTGTAACTCGATATCATGTATAAGGGATTGTAAGTACAGTGTCAGGGATTACCAAGGGAAGCGATGACTAGTTTATTAAAAGGCCGAAGGGTTTTAAATTCCTAATTAGCAAAAGTATATGAGCGGAGGAATTTAACCCTCAAAATATATCAATTAGTAATAATAGTAATAACAATATAATTGCATTGTGTATTGTAATTACCACTGGAGCAAGCTGTCCATCATAATTAAATTAAATTCATTTCAACTGAACTCAAGCAGCAACAAAAAAAATCGAATTTTATCATCGGGGCCGCATTTAGGGCGTTTTTACACACACCGGCAAAACCGGCGCCGGCTCCGGCACCGGCTCCGGATACAATGTAATCAAATGAGAGCTTTCACACGATGACCGGTCTGGCACGGTCGCCGGTCCGGCATCCGGCGCCGGCGAATGCAGCCGGCGGTGACCTCGACAATCGGACCGGCAAAGCCGCCGGCCCTTTGATTTCATTGTTTGTTATGCACACTGGTGCTAGTGACACACGGCTTTTGTACATTTTAATATCAGCCCATAATTTTGTGATAATGAGTCACGATATTTTTACATTGATTGAGTTGGTAGAGAGCAAACCATGTTTGTGGGACAAAACAGCAGACTGTTTCAAGGGTAGAACAGAAAAACAGAAGGCGTGGAGAGAGGTGTATAAATTTTTGGAAGAAGATTTTGAAGCTAAAGAAAAGAAAGAACAACTGAAAATTGGTAAGTTGTGCATTTATTGTTAGCAATTACAATACAGAACAGTTTATAAATTATATTTTGTTCCTATGCCATGGTAATGTCCCCTCAGAGCTGACAAAATTTTGATGTTTGATACTGTCTTCCAACCGTTCAACCAGGAAATCAAAAGTATTTGTACTCATACGAAAGTAATTGAAAAATTTGCTTTCATCTTTTCTAAGTTTTTCGAAGAGCGTACAAAAGCTCCCTTCCAGGTATCTCACACTGAAAATCGGATGGATCCAGTAACGTCTGTCAATTAAATGTTTTCTATGTTTCCTTCTGAGGCACAATAATACAATGAAGTAGCGTTTGTTAAATGCCGCACACATCTTTCCTCTGCCAAAGCTAGGAATGTACTGTACTCGGTGCTGGTAAAGACCGACGCCGTCTCCGGTTTTGCCGGTGTGTGTGAAAATACCGCCTCGCCGGCGGCGGAACATGCTCCGGCGCCGACTCTGGCTTTGCCGGTGTGTGTGAAAACGCCCTTAGGCTTTGTGGGCTGGACTCTCCTGTCGGCAATGGCTACTCCGACCGGTGTTTAAATTCGAAATTCAACCCAAAAAATTTTTGGGAGAACTTTTTTTCTTTTTTTTAGCTCTACTACTGGCCCAGGCGCGGGCCCCTCTTTGTGGTGCGGGACCCCTTTAGTAGTGCGGGCCCCTAGACTACAGCCTAGGTAGCCTAAGTTAAATGCGGCCCTAGTTATCTTATACTTAGTCACAGAAAGGATAAAGTGTGAGAGAATGTATGTTGTGTGTGTGTGTGTGTGTGTCTGCTTACAAACTATTTTTGACTCATCCCTTATTATTTGTACTTTGTACTAAGTATGATGCAAAGGGAACAATAAGTAAATACAATGTACAAATTCATGGAAAATTAAATTTCAACTAGGAGTTAAGATACATTGCAATTAAAAATAATTTTTTGTAAACGTTTTTCGTATTAGAATGAGAAGAGTGAAATGTAAAGATACTAGACAAACATATTGAGATGTAAAGTAGATATTGGATTTCCACAAATCTATACATTTACTGACTTCCATTACCGTGGAGTACTTTGAAAGTAAGTTGTTGGCGTATCCATAAATTTTATATGTGTCGAGGGAATTAGGGAAAGGCTGGCAACAATTTAGATTTTAGACAGCAATGCTCTTTGTTTTTGAAGTGGAATTGTTACTCTGGAACATTAAGTATCTTTGCAGCAGAACCTAACAGCTGTTGTGGATGAGCGTCGTTATTTTGCTGTGTATTTGTATTGCGTTTTGCTGTCTCAAAACAACAGAAGGAGGTGATATGGAGCCTATAAATGCTGTATATATTCCGGAAGAGGTAGGTTTACAACTTAATAGTAGTAGTAGTATTTTATTTGTCCTCTAAATCATAAACATGTACTTTATACATAATGATATGGGACACCTCAATTATAAAATATGGCTTACATTAAATTATTTACATTTACATTACATTATTTTCATTAAATTAATTCATACAATTCAAATATTCTTCTACAGAGTAAAATGAGTGGTATTGAAGGTATGACATCAACAATTTCTCAAAATTTCCCTTTTCTGATGTTGCTTTTATAGTATGGGGTAATTTATTAAAAAGATTAATCCCTATGTGAAATGTTCCATTTTGATACATTTTTGTTTTTGTATTCATAATATGCAAATCTGATTTTTTCCCTGTGAAACGATCATGTACCTCATTATTTGTTTTAAGGGTTGCATCTTTACCTATGACATTATTTCTAAAAAACATAATGGTTTCAACGATGTAAATGCTTGATAGTGGAAGAATATTCATATATTTAAATAAGGGCCTACAAGATTCCCATGATTTATGATTTGTCATTATTCTTATTGCGCTCTTCTGAATTTTGAAAGTACTTAGTGCATCTGATGATAACCCCCAGAATATAATTCCATACTTTATTTGTTAGTGAAAATGGGCAAAGTATGCGTTTTCCAAAGTTTTTTAATAGTTTATAATTTTACGATACGTAATTCATAACAGATTTGATTCAATTTAGAGTTCAAATATTGAATATGTCTATTCCATTTTAGATCAGATTGAATAAATAAACCTAGAAATTTTGAATCTAATTTGCTTGCTAAAGTCTGAGTGTTCAAAATAATATTTGGGTTGAACAGCACAGCTTAATGGCCCACAACAACAGGACACCGGGATTACTGGAGAACGCGATACCGGTAGAACTACTTTCCGCCGCGCAAAACAATGACGTCACAACATGGCGTCTATGACGTAAACACCATCCAACGCAACAACAAATGTAACTAACGGGACAGCACGGGAACTAGGGGGTTATCTGGGCGGGGAACAAAAACAGTCAAAATATTAACGCATATAAAGGGTAAAAACCAAAAAATGGTATCGTCATCTCCAATAAACCCCCACCCGCCCAACTGTATAACACGATACCACAACCTTGAAATCAAACATCACTTGAAAACTAAATTAGAACCCATGCAATCTAATAAAATTTTACACCAAAATCATGATATCCTAAGCACTTTCAAACCATCCGTTCCATTGGAAACGCGTTTCCGCTACATCAACATTAAATAACATACTTGTAATACTTCTACACACGAATTATCATCAAAGAATAATTACTTTATAATAAACCCTAAACCATTTTTTCCGACTGCAAAATTACGCACGAACAAAACGTACACCAATACAAAACAGATAAATCTACTTCGTAAATAATTACTAAATAAATCTTCCGTTAGACCATTATAAAATAATAATGCTAAATCCTAGAACAATTAAGATGTCCAATAATACCAAACTTTCTTCCGCCAGAAAAATTAAAAATTCGCGAAAACGTTGTCGCAAGAAACGAACGAGAAAAAAATTACCAATTCACTAAACAAAAAACGTATTAACTTTTACAAACACATGAACACTCACCGTACCAGTAGCCAACTAACCTCACTAATTAAAAAACAAAAAAGCAACTACAACACATAACCCACAATGTCTCATTAACCACCGACACTTATATCAAAACACTCACCAACATAAAATACCCCACAATCCACCACTAAAACTTCCCACAAACACAAGACAGAAAACACACCAATAACTATAAAGAACCAACTACAAACATACACTTTCACTACATTCATCCTAAATACACAAACAATGTCTCTTCAATCACATAACGGAAACCCATTTGCAAAATCTTCAACACCAATACCATCGATTCACAATTCTACCACCCAACACAAGTCACGACACAACACTCCATCATAACATAAACACATCCGCAATCCGACCAAACACTGACCGCCTATAAATACCCACAATATGTATCGACATCCAATATATATCGAAAATCTCAGATCGAATTCCTCCGCGCAGACACAATGTTATTGTACCGGAATCGCGACCTCCAGTACACCCACCTTTCACTGGCCTGCTGATCACTTAGGTTTGTAAAGAATTTCGAGTTAGCACATTTTGCTCATCAAACTGTATGAGTTGACCACATGCTGTTCGCGATACCTTTAAATAAGTTGTGTTTGATCGTATGAAAAAAATATGAGCAAATGCATTTTCACTAACTATACGATGTTTGTTAGTGTTTAATTGTAATAAATCTGCAGACGAAACTGAAGAAACGAGTCCTTTTTGCAGCAGTTAATGTGCTAATGCATTTTTTATATGAAAACTATTACAGCCACAGGGATGTGTAACTGAGATGCCGTATTCTACAGCGACTGCTATCAGTGTTTTTGACTGTGTTTGTTTATTAACTGAATATGTTACAAAGCTTTTGGGAAACGCCCATTTGTAGTTGTCTGAAAGCTGTTTTCTTGACAACCTTTTTATCCACTTTTATTTAAATATGAAGTCCTTGAAATGTTTTTTATATTATTAGTAAATGGAATGTGACTGATTGAAACCTTGATTGTGTATAACAGGAAGTTTCAGTTACACAGATCGATTTCACATATGTTAGTATCCACATGCTGCCAATAGAATTTTGGGTTTTATCTAACAGGCAATACCGCTCGCTTCGCGCTGTTAACGTGTCGTCATAGTGACGTCACGTTCACGTACAGTCAATTTTTGTGTGTATTGTGCCCTCGCTACGCTCGGTCACAATAATTTAAAACTGTACAATATCAACATAAACTGATATCCCGAAGGTGGATCAGATGCAGGCGGCCGCTGGTAAGCGGCCGCAGATGTCCGATAACACAACCAGATGTCCAGTGTTTGATGTGTTATAGGACGTCTGCGGCCGCCTACCAGCGGCCGAATAGTCACAAAAATTGACTGTACGTGTACGTGACGTCACTATGACGACACGTTAACAGCGCGAAGCGAGCGGTATTGCCTGTTAGATAATACCTGAATTTTCCTGCACAAGTCTACTGATAAATTATTCACATGTGTTGCATTAGTTAGGGGTGTATTTTTCAGCGAAGTATTGTTCATATGTTTCAAAGCAGTAAATTGCATTTTGCTCCAAATAACATAGTTGTGGTTGTCCTGTAAAATTCCTGCTCTTTAGTGGCTGCTTGTAATAACTGAAGATGGTAAGATAAAAAATTGTTACGAGAGCTCATATATTTCTGTTAAAAATATGCAAGTATGTAATATAGAAGTTATTTTCTGTTGTGTGGGTGGATTGTAAACACTAATGTTATATTCCTTACTGCAATTGACACATAACCTTAAACCAAGGTGTCAGATTTAATGATAGATTCTGTTTCATGATGAGAACAAGTTGTTTCACCACTTGCAGCTTCATTGGTGATTTACATCAAGTTGTGTCAGCTCACGTTAGTGTCTTTGTTGGTGCTTTAAGCCATGAGTATGTCTTGCTAATTAATAGCTGGTAGGAATAAACAGTTCTGAGGTCAAACTAAGTATTCTTATCATTCTCTGAATGGCTCATAGATAATATTAACTTCAACTGTCTTGTGTTTGTAAAAATCACTGATTTTCTCCTTACAGTGCTGTGTACTGCTTAACAGGACATTGTATTTGCATAAGCATAATGAAAACACAACGATTTTATGACATGCCCTGTTGTCGAATTGCTGAGTTTGTATTATAACATCTCACTATGAACTTGTGGAGATTACACCAATTTGACGTCATGGGCATATCACTATTTACACTAAATATTGAGTTTACTCTTGATAGGCCATTGACTGTCATTGTATGTGTAAAATATAGAGCTCCATATTTACTTTTATTGTGTTGGTACAAAAAGGAGTTAGCGTCATCTATATGATTTTCTTGTTGCTTTTTCCTCCCGAGTAGAGTTTTCTTTGCAGATTTCAAGTGATATGAATGTTAAACTGTCTTTAAAACCATTCCATTGAGCCAGCAATATTCTCTGCTGCTTAATAAAATACTTGTTAATGAACCTGTGTAATTTTCTATAAAATATCATTGTCTGCCTTTAGCCTCACATTGTTTCTAATTGCATATTCTTAGTAATGTTCACTGCCAAGCTATTTCCAAAATAACTAAAGTTACTTACGCTCTTTTAAAACCAGTTGTTTTTTAATTCGTTCATATTAATGTGAGTATTTAACCATACAGTTTTACTTCAGCTTGTTCCCCTGAAGTTAACTTGTACAGGAAAATAAATCCAATTTCTGATGTGAGGTATCCATACCTTGTTAATTAAAAAATTGAAAGGCTGGTAACTGATTGAAGTGAAAGGGGGAATCTCTTTGCATTGCATAATTTGTGCCATATACCAGCCCATTCCGTCTGCATCTTCCAAATAGTTGCATTATCCTCACCACAATTAACTGTCCTGCACAGTGAACACAAGGCTGATATCATGTTGAATGATTTCTGTTAAAACTTGTATGTTGATTCACAGTGTTCTCAGTAACTGCTTCATAGTTGGATACCAGAGTAATTGCTATGGGCACCACTCTACCTGAGCTCTGCCACTGGAAACTGGCATATATACATACTTTTTGTAGCACATACCTGCCATATTTTTATTTAATCTCTGAAACATTTTTCCCTGGTTGAATAGTTAATCGTCAGTGAGAATTTGGTAGATTTAGTTAGGTGCTGGTCATGAACAGCTCTGTTTCCACTTTTATAGAACCCAATTTGATGCTGTGCTTCAACATTGCTCCTTGTATTTTAGTGAAGGTCACAATTTCCATAGTTCTTGCACTGGAGAACTTTGTTTGGTATCCTCACTTCCTCTAGCAGTTACAATCTTTTCTATGTCTTTTCTTAACTAACAGGTTCCTTCACTTCTATTACATGTTTAATGCTTCATGATATAATGTGGAAATATCTCTTTGACAAGACAAATGCTAAGTGTGTTACAAAGAAATTAAAATTCAAGTACTTCATGTAACTGATTGAATATATTTATCTGTTATTGTTGATTTAATGGAAGTATTCTTCATAAGGCCAATAGGAAATCTGTCAGTGAAGTCTATGTGTGAGTTGTTTCATAATTGTGGAGAAGAGCTTGGTATGATCCACTAATTAGTGTAGAAACAATACAATTTTTTTAATATAAAATTATGAGGAAATTGTGCCATAGTAATTTTAGGGAATTATATTAACAACCACTTAGTTTTATTCTTCGACATCTAATTTGTGCATCATAAAGGGTTGCAGTGTTGGCTGTTGTAAAGAAACACTTTAAGATTGTCCCCTATTAAATGTATATACTTTTTAAAAAGTATTTTTGATGTTGATGCTAGTTGCCTTTCTAAGGTGAAACCAAGTTTTTAATGATTCATACATTTATTTTGAATAGCAGATTAGTAGTAGTTTACCCTTTTTCTAAATTGTGGTTTTTGTTTTTGATTCCTGCTGCAGACTGGATTTTTTACAATCACCAGAATGGACCTATTCCTCTGAGGAAGCTGGCCTTGCCTGAATGAAGGAACTCTTGGGCCTGTCATGTGGTAGGATGTGTGTTTGAATCATGGTCTGATCTTTGCCAGGCCATTCAGATTACAGTTTTCAGTGGTTTCTAAAAATTACTTCAGGTTAATCTCATGCTGATTCCTTCAAATATGCATGGCTGAGTTCTTTCCCATTCACTGTGTACAATTCTTTCTCAGGTCCATTGGTATCAATAAGCATTAAAGCTCGAGGGGGAAAAGCTCATTGTTTGTAAATGTCTTTGGTTCCATTTCACCGAGATAAGCTATAATGTATTTGCTCTATAAATTTACAAATAATTGAATGAGCATACTGAGCGAGCACTAATGTTCAGGCAGTCCGTCTATTCTAGGCCCTGTCCAGATTTGGGTTTTCCATTGTTCCTCAAAATTTCTTCAGACAAATGTAAATATCATTTCTTTATAAATGCTATTACCAATTGCTTTATTCTATGATGACAGTTCTGTCCTAGTTCTAATAATCATATTTTGTGCAAGTTATAAAGCACTAACAATGAATTATCCAATAGTATCTGGATTAAAGAATTCATTCATCTAATACATATGATAATTTTGGATTGCCTTTTATAAATCAGAAATGCTACACAACCAATCAGTAAGAGCTTTCTTTGTAACCCTTTATGGAATTATTTTTCTTTTATTATACCAGTGTTATAAGATGATATTCTGATGCTAACTAAAGTTTTATTTTACAATGTGTTTGTGACTTGAATATTTGATGTTGTTTTCTTGTATTTATGTTTGGTTTGATGTCACCAGATAATAAGGATCAGTAACTTAAAAAAAAAAAAAAAAAAAAAAAAAAAAAAAAAAAAAACCCTCAGTATTTTTACTGTGGTTACACTTCCTGCCTGAACATTTTTGATTATCCTTTCTTTAAATTATATCCCTTATATGTATATCATAATGTATTTCTCATTCATTCCTTTTTTTAGAATATGTTGGAAGATACTGAACAAGAGAATTCAGAAATGGAACCTGTTCCTGATAGGTAAGCTGTTTCCTTGTTATTAAACAATAAGCTGCTGTTGTAGATCTTTATGTTACTTTAAAATGTCATCAAGACTTACTACAATCCTAAATGTAGAACAGAAACTAAGTGAATTATCTTGCCTTCATTAAACCCTATTCTGGAGGATCATGGCTTTTCTCTCAGGATCATCCACCCTTAGCCAAGTAGCTCCAGATTAATGGAGCTATATGTTTGCTGTCACCTCTTTCTGTTAGGATTAAAAGTTGCTCCCATAACATGATTTGTATTGCCCTGTGGTTATGACTACAGTATGAAAATATGATTTGTATGTATGCTGTGTCATATCAACATTTTTATACATGTAGATGTTTTATAATTTAGTTTACTAAAGTGTATCATTTATAATGACCAAATACTCAATTTTTTAAATGTTTTTTAAAGAACAATCCATAACACTGAGTGAAATGATCATAGTGAATACACACTGCAGAGAATAAACTGGGTTCTGAAAAAGATCTCATTACTTTTTATCACTAAACAACCTCAATACTTAGCCCTATTATTATATGAATTATTTTTTGTTTAATTTGATTTATTTTTATGTTATTCTGAGTTGTTACCCGAATGTAACAGTTCGATTTGAAAATTTGTGGGAGGTTTCGGAATTAGTCTGATCAATACATATGTGTCCCCGTACCAACAAAGCACATGATCCTTGTAAACAATGGGTTTGAATTTCGGCTGAGTGATGCTGCTTTCCATGGATTTAACTACAATCTTAAATTAACGTTGATTAGGTTCCAAACTTAGTATAGTGTATAAAATTTATCCTGTCAATTAAGCTTGCTGATCTCTACACATAACAGAACTTTGATCAAAGCAAAGCATTGTACTAAATCGTTTCATGTTTGATATGGCATTGAGTAAATAGAGGGAAACACACCAATTTTTACCTTTTTTGATAATTTTTGGATGAAATCATATACATGTACCAAGTTATCTCATTCTAGCTCTATGACAAGCTTATGGGAATCATTTTGATGGAGTGTGAGTTGTTTAAAATTTTTGTATTTCACTGACTTACAAAGTAAGGAGGGAAATAAAGTAAAATTAAACAGATCAGTTAAGGTCAAATTATTATTAAAATCTAAGTCATGTAAGATATTCACAGGAATTTATCAGTTTTAGACTTTTGTTATAGTTTATCAGTATATCGATTTAGAGCTTTCCACAATCACAGAAAATACTTGAGAGTTTTAATGATCATTAGTGTGCCACTGAGTGACAAATTTGGGAAATTTTCATAATTTGCATTTGAGTAACTTACAAACTATTAAATAGAGGCAGCAAAACTTAATGTGCTTGCTACAAATGCTGATATCTTGTAATAGAAAAATGAGGAATGGATCATATCTCCAAACGAAGAAATTTAGGTACAAACACAGCCAAAACACTTCAAGAAAGGGTTGGCTTGATTTGGCGTACAAACTGTCAGATGCCCATTAGCTACAGTTGAAGCAGTAATTCAGTGCCGATCTTCGTCCAAACCAGCTGCTTTAGAATATTTTTGGTTTCTATTAAGAATTTATATATCTGTCGTTACAAGTAGGTCTTTAGTGTGGTAGCTTCTATAAGCTGTTTACTTATCAGAGAAGATGCAGTGGTGGGAGGTGGCTGGTAGTGAGGGTGCTTGTGTGTGTGTTTGAGGGGTGGGGAGTGATGTCCCAGAGATTCTATGCCCACTCGGCTGGTGTGGGGCGGTGTGGAGTGTTGTACCTCTCTGGTGATACTGGCATGGCAGGGCGGCAGTAAACGTACTGTGTGACTAAATAATTCAGAGTAAAACTGAGGATCAGTAAGAAGTGCAGTGGCAATTATTTAAGCCAGGGATGGCCAACCCAAATGATCTTGCGGGCCACTTTGGAAGGCCATCATAACTCGCGGGCCGTATATAAAATTATATAGCACCACTACAGCCTTATTTTTGGAGTGAAAAATTGAAACATGAGTTGTTATTGTGTTTATTATTATTATTACATTTAAACACAGATAATGATACTAGATGTACATTGTAGAGAAATATACAACACTAAAAATGAAATATAAAAAATATTTTGTAAAAGTGTGATGAATCTCACGTGCTGGAAAAATGTTCAAGGTGGGCCACGGGTTGGCCACCCCTGATTTAAGCCTTTTTTTCTTTACTGAGCATGCTGGGAGTGCTATAATGCTCTCACCTTTCATTCAGCATGATGTAGGTTAGAATTCCCACCAGTCTATCTAGCTTTAGGTATAAGCAAAGAAGTTGGTTTCTTAGCCATGTTCCAATAATCCAATTAATTATCACATTTACACCTATAAACTTCAGTTCAAGTGTGCTAATGCTTGTTGTGGTCCACAGTTCACTACACTGTGGAGCCCTTAGAGTCCAATAGGCAGAAGCAGAGGCCTAAATCAACTCACTGTAATTTGATGATCAAGTGCCCCTGACCACAGCTTTGATACCAGATGGCAATATGGTTATTAAAAGCTATTACTTGTTGATGCTGTTGGAATACTTTGATCGGCCATTCAGTTTTTTGTTTCCGTCTATTCCATTTTTATTGAATTCTTTTATAGCATCTTACTTCAAAGAGTAGACCAGATCAATGTTGTATAATATTTAATTTTTTCTTTCTTACTATTATTAATTAAAATCATCACTCAGTATACATATCTTTAAATAGAATATATAAGCTGTCCTGACACTAAATTGTTTATTATTTTAATGTTCAATTACAAAACAACCAACAGTTTGCTATAGAGAAACTGAATATCCAATCAGAAATCTGAATTATTATTAATTTGACTGAATGTATATAAAAATTTCTTTTATCGATAACAAAATAATTACTGTGCTTAAAATATGGTCTATACACTGTGACTGTCATATTTCATGACTGCCATTATACAAAAACTTAGTCCAGCGTTTTCTGATCAGGTTTACTGATTAGTCTAATACACCTAGACAAAAACTCTGTTCCTAAATGGGAGCATTGATTAAATCCCACACATTATGAATTCCAACGATTACATACTGGGCCTATAAAAAGCAACTGGTATATTTAGCAACATCCTGGGGCTCCAAATCACACATAACTGTGGTATGGTATAAAAATTATCTGTAGTTTACTGTCTTGATTTATCTTGATATTTGCATTACACTAACCTGTATGCCTTATTGAACATTTAGTAACTACATTTGCCTATATTTCTTCCAAATTCCATTTTTTTATTGAGCAGCCTGATGGCTCAGTGCATTTGAGAATGTGCATCGTTAAGGAAACTGTCTCCAAAGACTCCAAGAATTTTAAAAAAAATACTATTTTTATTGTTCAAATATTCCTTCCATGTGATTCAGCCTGGTAGCTTGACAGTGCCATAACAGTAGATTATCTGTCACTCAAAAACTCACAAAGTCATCAACATGAGCCATCTAACTGACTGAACCACATACATTCAAATCTATACTCACTTACACCAAACCCATATATTCTCTAACTCACCCACATGTATCAACTTCAATGGGCCGTCTTCCATCAATATGACTCAACATGCATATGAGCACCACTGACTCAAATACACCTGTGTAAGTCAACAGTCACTCACACTACAAAACATCTCTCAAACATGTATAAGAAAATCACATACAAGAAAGGAATGTCCTGCATTACATGGGCCACTTCAATACATATTTATTATGACCAACACACAGTACATTTCGATATTTGTTTACTTGTAAATATTATTTGTAACATAATTCATCAAGATGTATAATGAACACCATTAAAAAATAATTGTTTAAAATTTTGCTTATCGAATTCAACTTAGTACATAATCTGATGTAGAGAACAGTCAATAGCTCTCCCTTGACAACTTTTGTTTTTAGTTTATGTGTGGTTACCTAAGGGAAAAATGGAGTTGCTCAATACAATTACTGTGTGTGTATTGCCATGATATAATTTCTTTCAATGGATTGATAAAATATTTATTGTCAACCAGTACTATAGAAAGTTTCAATAGACATAATATGCAAATATGGATATGACAGTTTCTTAGCATAAATGCACTTTCAAAATTTTTTTTGTTATTTTTTTGCTTAGTGTTTTACACCACATCATCATCGAGGTCATTAGAGCTAGGAAAGGATTGAGGTAAGGAAGGAATTTGCCAATGACATTTGTGACGCAGCTATCCCAACATTATCCTTGACCGATTTCATTAAACTATAGAGAACTGAAATCTAGATGGCTGCATGGGGAATCAAACCTGCGTCCTCCTGAATGCTAAGCCAGTATATTATTATTTACCATCCTCTCTTGATTTTCCCCTGTTATTTAGAATGTAATACTAAATATTTTGTGATTGACAATAGTATTTTTATTCATCACATCCATTGCTATTGTGTTGTCTTCTTGCACTGGGCTTCAAAATTTTAATGCTTATCAAACCGAGGGCTTATGTGCCTGTATACCGGATTTGTGCAAATGGGTTTAGATTCAGTCTTCACATTGGATTTCTGATATAAGTTTCCTAAAGACGTACCAATCTCATTCTAACAGATCTGCAACCCTTATTGAGATTGCTAAATACTATGTTGCTGTTCAGTTATATTTAAAAATCCATTTCTAGCAACACTAATAATTCACTGGCAAAGGCATTTAATCGTAGTAGTATTAGTATTATCAGAAGTATCTGTATGCCATTTCTAGTCATAATCCTTGCTTAATGGATCACAAATAGAGCCTTGTGTGTGTCCACTGACCAGAGACATAATGATGGTCATTTTCTGGTATCTCAAGCTACCTACAGGAATCCCATAAAATAGGCTATGCTATCAAGATGTCCAAAAACTGATCACTGCCTGATACTGCATTTCACAATCAAGACTGGTGTGGTTATCTAATAAGCTACAATGTTAAAAAAAAAAAAAAAAAAAAAAAAAAAAAAAAAAAAAAAAAAAAAAACCTTGGTATACTGATTTACATAAAGATCTCAGAATTATTATTCGTTTAATCATTTATTGACATATTATATGTTATATTCATATAGCTCTGTATCAATTTTAATCCATTTATTACATTAAGAAATATCTCTTCTCTATTTATTTTAGATCCTTTTTTAAAGGAACATCATTATTGGAACTTGCCTGTGCATTCTGTGCGTTGACATTTGTATCATGGTGTTCGCTAAGTAAACACGTCTTCCATCATGTCTCAGCTGTCTCTGCCCCTTTATATATTTGTACATGTTGTTCTCAAGTATTTAAAGATGAGGTGAAACTACAGATTCACAAGTACCCTAGCAGCACATCACAAAGCAGGTAAGGGTTGAAATTCTTATTTTATATTAAATGCTGCAACATGTTTTAAATAATTGTAACAGGTTAATTTCTTGTGCCAAAGTTTTGCACTAATACTGGAGTTACATCCACTTGATTTTCATCAATTTAAGCCAGTGACAAGTTATATGCAATCCTACAATCAACAATTAGAAATTTGTGTATATACAGTTCCCTTAGTGAATATGATGTTGGCTATTGTGGCTGTGCTGTTATAAATTTAGACCTATCTGAAATATCTTCCAAGACTAATGCAAAGGCAGCTTCTCTTGTGTCTGTTTTCAATATTGCCTCACTTTGCATCTGTGGCTAACTAGTCTTGGTTAGTAACATTCAATAACTACCAAAGTTTTTTAATATTAAAATTATATTTACTATATCAGAAGGTGAGATGCGGCCATCTTATTTTATCTCTATTATGTAGTCGTTTTATGTTAGCTGTAGAAAGGTTATTTCCTGTAACTTCGCTTTCTATAACTGACATTATGTCTGCATTATCCCATCACTTTACAAGCAATTGCTCTTATAAGCAATAATCTGAAGTATTTGACTTAATGGTTTTATGTCTAAAAGCTATACTATAATTTATTTTGATATATCTACAATTTATTCTGAAAATAACAAATTGTCTAGTGTCTTGTTTCAACGAGCTTTTTTCGGCAGTGTGCTAATCAGTCTTGCTAACTAGAATACTCCATATGAAAAAATTTCTACTTGAGTAATAAGGTTATTGTACAAGAGTTGTGTTCTTATAGAGCAACTACAATTATTGTTTGAAAGAAGCAGTACTCTCGCCTATATGGATTATCAATGTTAGTCTGTTGTTAATAAACTGAAAGTACTCCAACTGCAGTGTGCCTAGACTGAGTAGAAATTCATCTACGAGTCAAACCTTCGGGATTAATATTCGGATTTTGAGCATGACATACTATTTTCGACTGATGATATATTGACCTGCATTTCAAGACTGGTTCATTAGTTACTGAATAATGAATTATTATTATTTTTTATAAAATTGTTGTCAACAGGACCAGTATAATTTAGTAAGGTTTCACAGAGGATTACGTTCATATACTCAATGATATTGTTCTTAATTGTAAGAGAAGTATAAAACTCTGTAGACCATTTTTCTCTAATTTTTGATACCTTCTTAGAAGGTACCAAGTAAGAGATATTATTTGTTTTAACATAGATTTTTTTATTTGTGATCTTACAAGTAATTTACATTATAGATATATATTGTGTTGCAAATAAATGTGTTCACAAGATGTTTATTCAGTGACCAGTGTAATTTTTCAATAAATGTTTGAGAAAATATCATTGACTTGCATTCAATAGAGTGCATGCCTCTGGTGGCACTTCCCCTACATATCTAGTTGGATACCCCTTTATTGTTGTTATTTTTTATGATGTTATAGCACTTAAGGTTTTAAATTCCTTAACCCAGATTCCCACTAATAAATTTTGATTTAAGTTCCTTCACCATTTTGGTAATTATTTCATCATTTCCCTTACCTACAAAAGAAAATTTTCCACTTCCTTCTACATGAAACTGAGGGCCAGATTGTGCTCATAGTTGCCTTTTCCTTTCCATATACTGCTCATACTTGTACAACCAATGTCTCTCCAAGCTCTATTGCCAACATAATGCCTTGTACACCTCCAGCATTCTCTTCAACTATTCATACAGATGACTCCCTAGATCCAGCTCCATTATCATATCAGTTACTTGACTTGGTCCTGTAGTAAGTTTCCTTAAACAAATGCAGCTGCTTTCCTTTCATGCCCTCGAAACTCCTGTATTTAACACCCAAATGTGGGTTCCGAACTATACCAATCAAGCAATGGTCTAAGCAAAGTATTATAACCTATCTTGTTCCCTTAGATGTTTTATTTCATTTAAGTTTTTTGGAAACCAAAAAAAAAAAAAAAATTCACATATTTGCTCATACATATTTCATGAATGTGAGAAAATAATTGTCTAATAAATATAAAATATATTTGATGGCACTCTTTAGCTTGTCTAAGTGTACAGACATTGTCTTTTTGCTCTGCTGCCTCCGCTCCTTCAATTTTACTAAAAGGACATTCACTTTCAAATTTTGATGTACACTTTATAAAAAAAATTATGGTCTCAGCCATAGAAATTTTCTAAAGTCCGAATGAGGTTTTTTCAAAATCTTCTCAAGCAGCCAAGTTTTCCCCCATCAAATATGTTCCGTTGCTTACTCTTCTTTATTGTTTGGCTTGCAGTGTGAATGGGTCACTATCATTATTCCAAGGAATGAAGTGATTCAGAGATCAGATCTCTGTATTACAATATGTGTCTGTTCACTCATAGATTCAAAAATTTGTTTATCACATTTACTAGTCTGTGAATAAATATTTCATTACCTCCATATTTTTATTTATAGTGATTATTACTGACAACAGTTGTTCCTGTATTGCCGTTTCATGTTATTAATTAGTTACCTACCAAGCATGGTGTAACGGTTAGCGTTCTGGCCTCGCATTCGGGAGGACGGCAGTTAGAATCCCTGTCCGGGCATCCAGATTTGGGTTTTCCATGGTTTACCTGAATCACTCCAGGTGGATGCTGGGATGCTTCCTTCAAAAGGCCATGACCAAATTCCTTCCCAATTCCTTGCCCCCATCCTTTCCTGTCTCTAAAGACCTCACTGATTAGAGTCATTAAGCAGTTAATAAAATAGATACTGCAGTTGATAATTTACTCTAATATAATTTTGTTAAAAAAACGGTTGTTACTATATCATGAATGTTATGTATGAAGAGATATCTCATACTTCATATTTTTGTGTTTGTATTTGTCATTATTGAAATGAAACAGAATTTTTTATCAAAGTAACCATACCCCTTACTGTAGTTGGTTGGTCCTGTAGGTATTGTTGATTTCTACATGTAAATTGCCCAATCGTTTGGTTCAGTTTCATTTCAATAATTTAATCTTATTGATGTGTTAATTGTTTTATAAAAATACATGCTCTTTGTTAATAAGTTCTATATTTATAATAATATTTCATTATCATTTACTTTAAATGGCAATGGCATATAATTAGTGTTTTTTCATCACTTTTCTTTTTATTAGTAAACACGATTTCATTCTAGAATACAAAGTTTGTAGTTGAGTTCACAAATAATTAGTGTAGCTATTTCTAAGAACTGTTCAATATAATATCACGGCATATCAGTATGGTTATTTTTGTGCTTCTAGGAGTTATTCTGATAGTCCAAGTAACATTCAGATCAACAAGCAGACACAATCTATTGCTGAACATCTAAGAACCAGTTGCAGCAGTGTGTCAGATGATTGTTTTGGGTAAGTGCTCATATTCTTGTGAAGATTGTGGAAAATCTTTTACACAAGTCTGGGACTCTCAAGAGTCATCAAGAGGATTCATTCAGGCAACGCCCATTTTCTTGTGAAGGATTGTGGAAAATCTTTTACACTCTGAGACTCTCAAAGTTCATCAGAGGATTCATTCAGGCGAACGCCGATTTTCCTGTGAAGTTGTGGAAAATCTTTCAAGTCGTTCTGGGAAACTTAAGATTCATCAGGATTCATTCAGGCGAACGCCCATTCTTGTGAAGATTGTGGAAAATCTTTTACACAATCTGGGACTCTCAAGAGTCATCAGAGGATTCATTTAGGCGAACGCATTTTCCTGTGAAGTTTGTGGAAATCTTTCAATCGTCTGGGAAACTTAAGATTCATCACAGGATTCATTGCGAACGCCCATTTTCTTGTGAAGATTTTGTGGAAAATCTTTTACCATCTCTGGGTATCTTAAACTCATCAGGATTCATTCTGGAAGGCCCATTTTCTGTGAAGTTTGTGGAAAATCTTTTACATCGTCTGGAAACTTAAGATTCATCAGAGGATTCATTCAGGCGAACGCCCATTTTCTTGTGAGGTTTGTGCAAAATCTTTTACATCGTCTGGGAAACTTAAGATTCATCAGAGGATTCATTCAGGTGAACGCCCATTTTCGTGTGAAGATTGTGGAAAATCTTTTACACAGTCTTCTAATTTTAAGATTCATCGGAGGATACATTCATGCGAACGCCCATTTTCTTGTGAGGTTTGTGCAAAATCTTTTACATCGTCTGAGAAACTTAAGATTCATCAGAGGATTCATTCAGGTGAACGCCCATTTTCGTGTGAAGATTGTGGAAAATCTTTTACACAGTCCTCTAATCTTAAGATTCATCAGAGGATACATTCAGGCGACGCCCATTTTCGTGTGATGTTTGTGGAAAATCGTTTACACAGTCTGGGTCTCTTAAGAGTCATCAGTTGATTCATTTAGGCAAAAGCAAATTTTCATATGAAGTTTGTGCAAGATCTTTTACATCGTCTGGGGAATTTAAGATCCATCCGAGGATTCATTCTGGCGAACGCCTATTTTCTTGTGAAGATTGTGGAAAATCTTTTACACAGTCTGGGCCTCTTATGAATCATCAGCGGATTCATTCTGGCGAACATCCATTTTCTTGTGAAGTTTGTGGAAAATCGTTTACATCATCTGCGAATGTTAAGATTCATCAGCGGATTCATTCAGGCGAACGCCCATTTTCTTGTGAAGTTTGTGGAAAATCTTTTACACGGTCTGGGTCTCTTAAGAATCATCAGATGATTCATTCAGGCCAACGCCCATTTTAATGTGAAGTTTGTAGAAAATCTTTTACACAGTCTGGGACTCTAAAGCATAATTTGAGGTTTCATTCAGGCGAACGCCCATTTTCTTGTGAAGTTAGTGGGAAATCTTTAACACAGTCTGGAAATCCTAAGAATCATCGGAAGATTCGTTCAGGAAAACACCAATTATTGTGAAATTTGTAGAAACTCTTTTAAAGAGCCAGCAAAATTAGTGATTCATCAGAGTATTCATTCATGCAAATGCCAAATTTCATATGAAGTTTGTGGAAAACCGTTAACAGACTCTCAGAAAATTAAGCGCCATCAGAAGATTCATTCAGGTAACACCCATTTTCTTGAGAGGTTCATGGAAATTTGTTTTCACTATCTGTTATTCTCAAGGTGTATAAGCGAATTCATTCAGATGAACGTCCATTTCCTTGTAGCGTTTATGGGAAATATTTTACAGACTCATGCAGCCTTATAAACCATCAGAAAATTAATTTACTCTAATTCTATTTTGTGTATAGTTATGGAAATTTTGTTGTATGGTCTATAAGATTCAAAACCAATTAGTGGATTCTTGCTGATAAATACCCATTGTGTTCCTAAGTTTTGGAAACTTTTTACAGAGTCTGACAATAATAATGTACTTAAAAAAGAGTATCGCCATATTGTAGTTATATTTATAGAATATCTGTTATGTGGTCTAGACAAGTCTGAAGTCACTAGAGAATTAATAAGTGTGATTTTCAAGTTTTGTGTAAGATTTGTGATAAACCTTTTATATTGTGCATGGATCTTAAATATCATTGGATATTTATGTGGATTAACTTCATTCTTACAGAATATATTGTTACTTTCACTATAAATTTTTTCAGCAATGCTGAAAAATAGAGATATTTGTTAGTTTGTATTTTAATGAAATATGTGTAATAGTTGAATCAAACAATAGTGCTGATGATTTTACTTCCAGTGTGTATTAACATGAAGGTGTTCTAGAGTGTCATTAACTGTTGTGTTTGGGATATTGGAGGAGTACAGTATGACAGTTATTAAATTTTTCCTTACTTTTAATTCAGATAAATTAAATATCTAAGTGGTTTGTAGTTTATAGAAAATTTATTTAATTTACTTGGATTATTTTCTGGTTAGACATTATTATTCAGACATATTAGTGTGTTGATTGCTTAGTATAAAATATAAGACAATTTACAAAAATGTATTTGGATTGGTTATTGTATATTTGTAGGTTTATCAACCATTATTGGAATACAAAAATAACCTCAGTGGGTTATATGTTCTGTAGTAGTTGGTTGTAAAAAATTTATTTGACTATTAAATTGGTGTTCATATATTCTTTTGTCACATTTTAAATAAGTTTTTTCTTTTACCCAAGAGTATAGACATTGTTGCAGGAATGTCTTACTCTAAACTACATCTGAGTATCCCTGCCTTCCAGGTATTTTTTTTTTACTGTCTAAAAGGGACCATGGATTAACTTTAATACTTTTTTGCATCATTCAATGGGTGGAACATAGTTTTCTCTTGATAGTTACTACTTTTTTTGATTGTAGGACTATCTTGAAAATTATTGGGTTTATAATGAACATGACTGATATTTGTATCATAATTCTGTGGTATTACAAATATTATGTACCAAATGGTGATGATAACCACTTTAGCAAATGACAAATTACTAGGAAAACATCTTTATGAGTTATAGCTTAGGGATTCTTTTCTTCTTTGGGTTTTGCAGAAAACCATTCTTATCACCTCATTCATAATTTTGATTAATTGATCAAGTGGCACAAACTATATTTGTCACATGAAAGAAGTTAAGAGGAGCATCATTTTTAGTTACAGTTCCTATTTTAGTTTTTTTTTGTTTTTGTTTTACCTGAAGTTTTGTCACCTTTCTCCCTACATTACCAGAGTGTGATTCATTGTCCGGCTTAGAAGATTCTATAAGTAAATGATTCCATTTTAAAGTTTGAAAAAATTTCTGGAAAACATTTATTTGTACTATATAGTGCTATATGATATCAATTTCATACTTTAAACTAGTGAGTACTAGAATTAAAGATGCCCTAATGATCACCTAACCGAACAAAAAGATTTCATCAACAAGCAGTGTGGTGACCTATTTCCAATCCTAATAAAGCCAATGGGAATTTTTGGTGGGTGAGGGTTAGTGGTGGGAAACTTGTGTGACATCTGCAATTTGAGCCTAGCTATCATGTACCTGATGCTTTTAATATATGATACTGGCTGGCAGGTGTCAGCTATTTTAAACTGGGTCATCCCAGAATTATGGCTTCAAGTCACACACATGTATGGTGCGTATGTACCTAAAATACAGTGATAATTAAATTAAGAGAATAAATATTTGCATACTATTGTGTATTTTCCTACCTATCTTAACTGCCCCATATAAAGTGAGTAAAAAAATTACATTGCTCAGTTTCAACCCCTTCTACCTATGTATGCAAGTGCATATATTTACCTAATCCCTCTCCCCTCTTTGATCCAACTACATACTTTATGGATGCTCCCTAATTTATTGAGAAAGGCCACTCTCATATCTAGTGTTGCAAATATGGAATAAATATAATATAACTCCTAAAGTATATCATCTTCTTTGGAGGAAATATTATTGACATGTACAGATCCATTGGCTAGTATAAAGAATGGTGGAACACAGTGATTCCTTTCATGATCATAATACAATAATATTTAATCTGTGTGTTTAATTTGGTTTACTGACACAAGTTTGCAACATTAAAGCCACCAAGATAAATGCAATTATAGGCACATGAAGCAAGGATAGATGTGGGGGTTTTAAAAATCCAGAGATACAGAAGTGGTTAAATTTCTTTAAGTTCTGCTCTCATCTTTGACCACACATCAATAGTGTAATAGAAAAAATAATGTCGTCTTGCCATAGCACAAGACAAAATTAGAAAGCACGGTGCATGAGCAGTAAAGCTCTAGCCTCGCATTCAGGAGGACAAAGGTTTGAATCAAAATCCCTCCTTCCAGATTTGGGTTTTCCATGGTTTTTTCCCAAATCACTGCAGGTGAAGGCTGAGATGGTTCCTTCAAATGATTATGACCGAATTCCATCCTGCATATTGTTCCAATTCCTTTCCAGCCACTAATAACATCAGTGTTGATTAGGGATAAACCTAAAATCAAACTGAAGAAATTACTGGCTGATTCACAGTGATAAGGATCATATGTGATAATATTTCATAATTTTAGTTGTACAGCTTGTTAAAAACTAGGTCCAAGTTACAGGGTTATATTTTAAAATAGTATTACAGAAACAGTTGTAAAATAATAGAAACTAACCATGCATTGTAATAATATTATGTAATCACTGCCAAAAAATGACAGCAAGAGTCTTATGTAAATGATAGAGGCAATGTAGTAGTTTTTGATTTTTAAATAGCAGCAAAACATTTCTCTGATAGTGAAATATGCAAAAATTTGGTGCATTATGTGTTCGAAAAACTATTTTCTGCGGGTATCTATGAATTTAAATATCTGTTTTATATAATTATTATGATTGTATCTCTGAATGAACATTAAAGTGTACTTTAAAGAGTATCAATAGAGGTATTATATTTGTATTTTAACTCCATTACAATCCTTTATACTGCTGTGTAGCTTGCCGGGAACATGGTAGCAAATAGGATGCTTTTTACAGGTTGTTTAATAAATTATTTAACCATTTTTGTCCAACTGTCATAAAAAAGATAAACTGTATAATCAAAATTAACCCTTTAACTGCTAGGTATTGCCCTTCAGAGCCCTCTTTGCATGCTCCTTTGTTATCCTCTAAGCTGTCTACCTGCGCTGAGAGGCCGCGATCGGCCGATACTTGCCCTGCTGAATCCGGCACGCGGCCAGGACTGCTCTGTGCTGAATATTTTTGAGGCGTTGTGGCTGATGGCCCTCCTTTTTCGATTTGCGTTTTTAAACCACATATACAATATAAATGCAGTTACTCAGATATCTAAGTTTTTTTCAATTTAAAGCTTCTCTAAGTCTATGTATGCAAACATACAGGTCCTTCATATATTAAATGGAAATTACAACTGAAAAGTGTTTGGTATTTTTGTTTAATAGCGTAGTTGTTCATCAGGAGAAAAATTTGAAGTTAAGTGTTGGAATACCTATCACAAATTCTGGATATATTTTCCATCTTTCTTTAGACTGTTACTGGCGAAGTTAATATTTTTTTTCAATTTTTGTATTTCATTTAGTTTTAGAGGCATATAAATGTAATTTAATTGTTACTATTACTATTACTCTGTGATTCACTAAAAGTGTGTGGCAGAGGGTGCATTGTACCTTTCTGAAGGGTAATAGTTTGGAAGGGATATACGGGATATGTCAGGAGGCGCCGATGGGCTATTGTGAGGAAACATCCCAGCATTTACGTGGAGTGATCTGGGAAGATCATGGAAAACGCAGATCAGGATGGCCTGAGAGCTTTATCGAAAGCTACTCCTGTCGGATTTTAAGTTTACTTGCCCGGTAAATCCTTTCTATTACATTCCCTAACCGGTCGTGGAAAAAATGAATGAAGAAAAGAATCGGTTCTGGCCCTGATTTCTCTTATCTTATTTTCACGATCGTTCCGAGATGCGAATGGTGCCGGTAGCAATATTTCTTTGCTGTCATTCTGAAATATGTCAGTCGTGAATTTTTCAATTAGTTTCCGTCGAGAGTAACGCCTTCGGTGTTCCAGGTCTTCCCAACCTAACTCCTTCAACATCACACTTATGCTTTCGCTCCAACTATATATACCTATCACGAATCCGGCGGCTCTTTTTTGGACCATCTCTAATGCCTCCATTAACCCCTTTTGACGTGGACCCCATACAGAACAACAATATTCCAAGGGAGGACGCACTAGTGACTTATATGCAATCGATTTAACTGCCGGTGTGCATTGTTTTAAATTTCGACCTAGAAATCGGAGCATACGATTTGCTTTCCCAATTACATTCTCGATATGCTCATTCCACGACAAATTTTTACGAATTTAGCGGAATCTACAGTTCTAAGGACAGTACCATTAATTGTATATTCAGAGCTGAATGGTGTAACCTTTTTACTTATATGCATGACTTGGCACTTTTTAGCGTTTAACTGCAACTGCCAGTCTTTACACCACGCAATTATTTTCATAATATCGTCTTGTAACAAAGTGCTGTCTTTGAACTAAATATTCATATTTCATATTGCAGGTATCTATTAACCGGCCAATCATTTAGAAGTCTAGCGTTTTCTTTTCGTATGGGAGTTTCAGCAGTATCAATAATTGTTAGAAAAATAATTATGATTATATGGGAAATGCTTCAACCACTTCACATGAAAATTCCAGACGAACAGAATTTCAGAAAAATTGCAGAAGCCTGCAACAATATTTGGAATTTTCCGAACTGCATCGGCGCTATCGACGGAACACACGTCAGAGTTATTTGTCCTGAACACTCTGGCTCGACAGTTTCATAATTACAAGAATTATTTTTCTATTGTTCTGCAATGATTAGTTGACGCTAATTACAAATTTATAAACATCGACGTGGTAGTTTATGGCAAACAGAGTGATGGTGGAACATTTAGATCTTCAGTTCTGTATATGTATTTATCAGATGGAAGACTGAATATTCCAAATGCACCTCCTTCACCAAATTCTGAAATCACTGCAACTTATGTTTTTATAGGTGATGAAGTATACCCTCTTTTAACTAATTTATTGAAGCCTTATGGAAGACAGAATTTAGACGCAGACCAAGAATACTTCAATGCTAGATTGTCAAGAGCACGAAGAACTGTCGAATGTGCCTTTGGCATAATTTATTCTAAATGGAGAATTTTAGCAACATCAATAGAAACTTCTGTAGATGTAGCTGACGATTTGTTAAAGCCATTTGTTTGCTTCATAATGTTACTATTGACAGAGAAGGCATTGAACATCACCTTAAAGAAACAAGCACTTCAAATCATAGGAATTTGACATCAAATAATATTGGAAGATCGAACCAAGCTTCAGAAAATATAGGCAACTTATTTAAAATCAATTTTTGTCACAATCCAATTAAATGATTAGGAATATTCTATGTAGATTTTATACTGTTATTTCGATATTTTTAATTTGAATTAATTTTAATAGAAAAATAAATATTCTGTCATTGAATGATGCATTTCTTTTCGCTTGTTATATTAACATGTTACCTTTGTTAAATTTAATCTTAAATTTATGATTTACACCGATTTTAGGAAAATTATACTAATTAAAAAACATTTTTACTTACTTGTTGAATTCCATTCAGCAGCTACTTCATCCCACAATTTGTCTAAAACGAATCTGATGTGGTGATTTTTGTCCCACAAAGGGGGCCTACTGAAAATTTCACCAATCAAACGGTCGACGTCCATCATCGATAAGAGCGAATAAAATGCACGCAGCGATTAGCTTCGCTCTGCTCGCTGCTCTGCTACTACGAGAGGCTCGCCACGCTGCTCCAACATAAACACCTCCATTCTTAACAATGTGCTAGTTTTCTTCGCTTTGCTATTATCGTCGCTCTCATTGTTTATCGCAGCTCCAACATAAACACACCCTAAATTGTAAAAAGCTGCAAGATAATGAGGATAACTAACAAAAAGAATCAAATTGTTCAGAAATACGAGTTAAACAATACAGTCATTGATATGGTCGATTCTATGAAATATTTGGGAGTAACAGTACAAAGGAACATGAAATGGAACATACACATTAATTCGTTAGTAGGTAGAGCAAATTCTAGGCTGCGAATTCATAGGTCGAATCTTGAAAAATTGTAATGAACAAACAAAGGAGATAGCGTACAAATCTCTTGTACGTCCACATTTGGACTATTGTTGTGCCATTTGGGATCTGTCTCGTAAGGGGTTGATCCGAAGGTATGGAGAAGGTACAGAGAAGAGCCTCTCGATTCGTGACCGCTTGCTACAGTCCTTAAGAAAGCGTCACAGAACAGACTAGGCTGGGAGTGTCTGGTAGATAGACGACACACGTTTCCGTTTAAACTTATTGGTAAACATGCTTACTCCCACTTTCACTTTCGAGTATAGTGAAATACTTCTTCCACCAACCTATTTGAGTCGGAAGGACAGGAAAGATAAAATTAGAGAAATAAGGTGCCGCACTGATTCTTATATGAATTCTTTTTTCCCTCGTACCATTAGGGATTGGAATGCACAACAAAGAGATTAGCTTTGATGCTGAGCACCCTCTGCCACCCACAATTTTGGGAATTGTCAGAGTATATTTTATAAATGTATATGTAGAGATGGTTTTGAAGATAGAATGGTTTCACAGTGAACGAATTCACAATAATTGGAGGAATTTTGAATGAAGCTAGTGTCGCTGTGCCGGCCGTAACTCATAATATCAACTACAAAGAACTTTGAATCTGGATCAGCAACTGCCAGTAGAATGGGAAAAAATGTAACAGAAATAGCTTGAGCCAATGTTCTTAGGACATTTTATTTTCACGTGTTTACGGTTCATACTTCAAATGCAATTCGGAAAATGCCAAGGTTCTCTGTACTCTCCTCAGAGTTTTTCACACATCAATCGGCCGGAACAGGTACATAAGAGGCCTGTAAAACGTCCCAGTTACTTCCTACATTTTGCTGGAGACATGAGTTGCATGATGACCGCAAATGAAAAAGCGATAGTTTGGTGCGAGTCTCCTCCAGCCAAATACCCGATCGTTTCGCGTGTCGTTTGTTCTACACTCTGGATCGCCTTGTACAGCGCGCGCTGTGTTTGACATCGTCAGAACGCGGCGGGCATCCCTTGTCTCGCACGCACACGCTGCCCGCGCTCTGTTTGACCAGACTAAATACAATTTTGATATCCACCAAATCAGCTATCATTTAGGTTTTCTAGTATGCAGTGTGATGCATCAAAGTGAAAGTTGCAGCTACTCGTGCACGTGAAATGTCCACGGTGGTTTCACGAAAAGACTGTGGCTGTAAAATTTGCCGCGCAATCCAGGATGGGTTGCATTGCCACGAGCGGCAGCCGCGCTGTTAACAGAAATGGTCCGCGCGGCAAATAACCATTTTGGGGACTCTCGAACATGGCTCGCGCCGGCAACCGCACATTGTCGACACGCAACTTAAGATTCGCCAGCAGCACCGTGCGTGGCACATTGTGCCGCCTCGCGTTCGTTAACGTCTGTTTCCCGCAGCAGCTATAGCAAGCAGGTTTAAATCGTTCGAACTGAATTAATTTTATAAAGTTGTTTAACATTGTTTACTCTTCAGTTCGGCCGAACTTTGATCGAGTGCATACCCGCGTCCTACTAGGGAGCAGGGAGCAGCTGCCCCCCCCCCCCCTGCCCGTACCTGGCTACGCCCTCGTGTCCATTATGTACTTGGATTCCAAAGTCCTTTTTGTCTACTTCAAGCTTCTTTCTCAAGTTTCCCTACATCTTGCCGCTTGTACTGCTTTTCCTTTTGTTTTGTTTCTTTATAGGTATCGTTTCTTCTGTCTCATTTGTTCTTTAGCGCATGTGTTGTAATAAAGCTGTTGATTCCACTACTGTTTTTGTCATATTCTATTCTATTTACTACCCTCTGCAGAAGAATCTAAGAGGTCATGCATTCGTTCCCCCCTTTTTTATATAACTTTCCACACTTTGATCAGTGGATGCAGATTGGAGATTGGCATTTCTTTTACACTCCTCTGTCTTGTGTCCCATTTCAACACACAGACTGCAGCAGAGCCTGGCTGCTGGCAATATTTATTGATGTGTCCAAGGTCACTGCACTTTTAACTTTGGCATGAACAAGTAGTCCTTTACTTCATTGCAGAAAATTCTAGGTATAATTACCTAATTTTTATTATTTCTTTTCTGATCGGGAACTGACTTCCGTGACGTAACGAACTATTGCCTTGTTCCTAGACCCAGTTTTAAATTTTGATTTGGACCACATTGCTCTTCAATTATTTTTCCCTCAAAATTTTGATTATATGCGGATTCCACTAGCTTTTCGTAGTCCATTGAAATAGGATTCATAATGGTTTGCGTTTTTGCGGTAGTTCGCAGTTCAATTCTTTGATTAATTCGTACTGAGATTATGGGTGAGCGGTTAGAGCTCTGGCCTTCCATTCGGGAGAATGGAGTTTCGAATCCCTGTCTGGGCATCCAGATTTGCATAACCCATTGTTTCCCCAAATCTCTGCAGGCGGATGCAGGGATGCTTTCCTCCAAAAGTCTATGGCTGAATTCCTTCCCGTTCCTTTTCCTCAGTCCTTTCCCACCTATAATGACTTCGACGAGGTATGAAGCTATAGTTAAAAAAAAAGGTTAATTCATTATTAGCCAATAAATTTTTAGCGTTCTCATTTGAAGCCGTTTCAGTTATCACATTTATACTTTGGTGTTACTCCTATTAATCTTTATTTTCTCCTTCCCTGGCTTCAAAATACAGGTGAATTTTTCGCACCTGCTTTGGACTATCTAATGATATAAATACAACACAAGCAGCTGACGGTTGCACTCGCCTCTTGGTTAATTTACTTTCGCCCGTAGCGTAATTAGGTCTGCGTTCTTTATTTTCTTCTTTTCTCAGTTTCTCATTTCCACTCTCTAGCTGTACAATGACGTTATAGTTCATGATGTCAGTTTGTCCTTTATCTCCCGCAACCCTGGTTCAGACAGTTTCTGACACTGTTGATAATTTAGAAACGTGACAATGTCATCATATATCGTAACAAACGTTTATGGGGTGATAGAACTTATTATTTCATGTCAATTCCCCGGTTGGACTCCTCTATTACGAATGTGAGGAGAGTGGGTTTAACACAGAGAGTAGCCCATTATGCGAAACCGTAACCCAACCTACGGCACAACACTATACAAGATTACCCACCAATTTCGTACACTATCGCGACTGACGCTCAAAAAGAAACAGCAGAACATATTTCCTCCCTGGTTAATCCCAAGGCTATTTCGTTTCACTCATTAACTCGATCACACGGCATAATATGCTATTCCCTTTGAACACCACATACTTACTCAAGCACTCGCATGACAAGTAGAACCGGCTCCGATACCACTGCGTCCACGACTTGAACGGAGCGCACACCAGGAGGCTTACAATCGCTACCACTGAGTCTGGATACCTCAGAGGACCGGAAGAGTGCTATAGTCGTACCGATCCATTAAGGAGGAGTGATAAATAGGGTCGAAAATTACACGGCAATCAGTGGTAGGTAAATGAATGGAGAGATTGTATATAACTACATCAGAGATAGTATGTGAGGAATGTAAGTCGACACTGAAGGCTTTAGGCAAGGATATTTATACGAATCTCCGATGCTAGGTTAAATGAAAAATATTTTGGATCAAATGGAAATGGGAGACCAAGTTGATAGGGTAGCACTAAATTTTTCAAAAATCTTTTGACAGAGTGAGCCTTAAATTGGTTCTAAATAAAGTAAAAACTATTGGAGTAGGTTAATTCTTAAAAGATAGAAAGCAAAATGTTAGAGTAGGAAATATAGTATCAAAATAAGTTGAAGTAGAAAGGGAGTTCATCAGGGTAGTGTATTGGAACAATTGCAACACATTATTTTAATAAATGATTATGTTAATGGTTTGCTGTCAGAAGTTAGGATGTTTGCAGATGACATAATGTTATACATCAAAATCGAAATTACAGAATACGGTGAACAGCTGCAGGGTAACCTAGACAGGATATCTAGCTGGGTAGGTCAACATGGGATGAAAAGAAGGATCAGCATATTATTTATACAGATAAAAAATAAATACTTATTATGATTATAAGGTGAGAAAGTATTGTTTATTGAAGATTTGACATGTAAATACCTCGGGATTTCGTTTGATAACAAACTCTACAGGGCAGGATACATTGGGCAGGTGGTAGGAAAGGGTTTCATAATCCTTCAGTTGTTCGGGAGAGTCACGAGGGAATGCACTGAGAAGTAAGGTAATTTTGTTACAAAACATTGGTCAGACAATTGCTATGGTGGCGTTGTATTGGACCCACATTTTGGGTATCAACTACAGGAGGGTGTGTACTGAAGGGCGGCTAATTTGTTTCTGAAAATTTATTGCAGAACACAATCAGTAACTGATAAAGTAACTGGAATTGGTTTCTTTGGATGACAGAAGGAGGGTGAATCCTATAATGGCAATGAGGCGTGGAAACATATTGATGAAAGTATTAGGACATGATATAGAATGGTAAAGATTACCATAATCACAAATTGGATTTCGATTTGAAACACAACGGTGCAGAAAAATTTTCTTTCGTAGGTAAGGGATTGGAGGATTGAAATAATATGCCTGGAGAAATTATAAATAATTTACTATTACGCTAATAGAATTTAAGTTTACTGGAGCGTAAGAATAAACGGGTTCGTGAAAGGGAGAAATCAGTGTGTAGGGAAACCGCCATAGTAGCAAGCGCTCCAACACAATTAAATTAAATAAAAATTAAATTATTCAAGAGTAGGCTAATGTGTATAATTGTTCAGTGGAGCCTAAGTCAAGTTCTTAGATGTTACTTAGGGTTCTAATTATCAATAATCGTTACTCAATCTTCCATTAGTTTCCAATATCCAAGCTGCTTGAAGGATTGTTCATAAGCATGTGATAAGAAGCCGCTTGCACTAGGAAACAATTACTGTGTATAGAAACAATCTACAACGCATCTAACTCTGTATTAAACCAACCATCCATCCATCTTCTCAAACACTCAGACCTTTTAGGAAAAGAATTAACTTACTAAAAATAAAAATGAATATAGCAGTGAGTTACTGCTCAAAAACAATTAAAAAGAAACTGGTTACTCCATCTCTGCTCAATGCCATCTATTTCGATTAATTACCAGACGCCGTAGAAAATGATTTTAATTTAAGAGCCGCAATGCATGTGGAAATGTTTTTTGAAAATATCTTTGTAATTTTGCAAGCTCAAACCAGAAATTCAGAAGAATCAGGCTTTTTTTTTTTGTTTTGTTTGAAGGAGAAACACGTATATAATGTCACAAAATATCTGTTTCAGTAAGCTTACACAGTTTTTATGAGATTATTCCCTGATGATGTAGTCATCAATAGAGAAGTAAGGACTTTAGTAGATTTCTTAGAAATTCTTCGTTATCTGAATTCTATTTCGGCAAGGTAAGATGAATGGTAACTTACATTAAATTGTAAAAACAACAATGTATTTTGCACTAACAAAAAAAAAAAAAACCTTTGGGAATACAAATAAATTTAGTTATCGATATGACCGATTCCCCGAAATATTTATGTGAAACAATACAAAGTTATATGTAGGGCTCATTCTAACGAACATACAAGCTCTCGTGCAGTTCTTATGTCGAATATTGAAAAAAAAAAAAAAAAAAACAATGAAAATACTAAGAAGAGAGCACCCAAATGTTTGGTGTCCATATTTGTACTACTGCTGTGCCGTTTGGGATTTACACAAGCACAGAGAAGAGCCACTCGATATGTGACTGCTTGCAACAGCATTCATAAAAGCGTCACGAATTGTTACATAGATTGAGCTGGGAATGAAATATAGATTTAGTTTTGTAGAGCTCTAGGTCGATCACTTCCCTAAATACTTCATACTTTCCAAGACAGTATCCAAGGCGGGCATGAAATAGTTAAGTAATAGGAGCTATGACATGAGAAGTAGCACGCCATATCAGCAAGCCAGGCCAAGCGCCAGTCATTACTGCAAGCTGGTAAAGTGTCTCATGTAGCAGGTTAGCGAGGAGTGTTGCCCTCTCCACACAGTGGTGATAGGAAGGGGAAGTATCTATTTAAAGCCAGGGGGGCAGGGGTCACTCAGTCCCTCCACGAAAGTCGCAGACAAGAAGATGATGCCAGACGTCTAACACAAAGGTGGGCTCTACTGCGTTAGCTGGGTGAGGACAGTTAGGGGTTCAATCATTTGATCATATTCACGTGCGCATAGTCTTGTAGAGACATTATCAATATTCCAGTTAGTTTGGGTTGCGAGGTGCCCATTAGTTACATGCTCGCCTAGTTCTTGGCCCTATCTCTAATGTTTTCTTACAAAGCCAATTAAACAATGTAAATATTCACGTATGCCATCAGTCATTGCTCATGTAAATAAATGTGTGAATATGCAACTGCCGTTTACAGTTATTTAACTTAGCCATCTAAGCCATTCCTATATTAATATCTGAATGTGCTGAGCAGTATAATCTGTTAGGTGTTGCAGTAGGGACCTACGACGAATATTCATATCAGAACCATGTCAGACTTTTATGATCGTCCCATTACCAAGGCTCCAGAAGTTTACTCTGTGT
>JARYHS010004079.1:0-17958 GCA_031002005.1 Vandiemenella viatica
TAGCGAAAGAGATTCGGCAAACACTTGTTTCAAACTGCATTACATTGGAGAAAATCTGTCTTTCAAATGTGTAAAATACTCTTCAAAAGAGCAAAGACAACAAAATTGACAAACTCGTAAACCAATGGCGTGGTATTAATTATGTTCAATGGAAGGCTAAAAATAATGAATTCTGAGATGAAATTCGAAATAACAAGAATGCTGCTGGAATGAATTATTTTCTGGAGTTATCTGATTTAGTTATTATCAGCTTTATCACTTCCTCATTCGAATGCAGCAGAAAGGATTTTTAGTGTAATGAATATTGTTAAAAACAAATCGAGAAATAAGATGGCTGTAAATACTATTAATAACTTAGCAATTTTTTATGAGGAATCAGTTAAAAAATGTTAAAAAAAACTGCCACAATTACTAGCTTCCTTCTGATGTGATTTCTGCAATTGGTAAAGATGCTAAATACTCTTTTGAATCTAAGACTGACGATTCAAATCATGCTTTCAAATCTGCAAATTCTTCATCTCCAACGATAGACCAAGATGATGAACAAGAAATACTGATTGCAGAATCTGATGATGCTTTTTACTTTGATTTTATTTAAAATGCTATTTATTAGAATGTTTTTGTATAATTTTGCTTACCATTTTCCTTTAATTTATTTAGTGGTTTCAAGAGAATCTTTTGGCATTAAATTATTCTGTAATCTTGGAAGTTTTGAGGCCAGGTCTAGTAATTCTAGTTTTCATAAGTTGGCATCAATGAGTAAAAGGTTGTGACTTTGATGTACTTTCATCAATTATTTGGAATTTTATTATTTTTATAAGCAAATTCAAGTGTTATAAACAATAAATAAATTACAACTAACTTGATAAGGGTAACTCTTATTGGAACATTCGTCTTTTTATATACTGACACTCCACGTGTAGATTATAAATGAATAATTTATTATTTTTCCTAATATGGAAAATTATTTATTAATTTTTCTGACATGAATTTTCGCTTTTGGGGACAGTTCAGGAAGTATTTTTCAAACCGTGATTCGATTTCCAAATTGTTTCTAGACACCCGCTGTTATGATGTGACGGTCTAACGTCTCGCGGTTGATATAGTATCTGCTTGATGATTTGTGGGTTTGACCATCGACGAATGCTCCGCACCCACCATTCAAAAAGACAGTCAGCTGGGCTTCACCTAACTGTTTGGTGGCTACGTCAGTAGTAAGAAGACATATTTTCAAGGAATTTTCTGGTTTTCCCCGTGACGTCATAGAGGTGGGGTGGGGACCTCCCTCCCCTCCCCGCCGCGCCGGCACCAGGCGTCAGCAGCGGACAGCGCTAACCTCAGTCTGTCTGAGTATTCAGCGGAGCCTGGCTGGGTAGTTGACATCAATTCTGACACACACCCCCGCAGGCGACAACGGTTATTGCTATTCCCAGCGCGCGACACACATGACGCGTCGGCGAGCAACGGGTGCCGTTATACGCTATTCCTGGAGTGCGTAGTTTCCTAGCGCAGCGATATTTCCGGGTGACGCGTTGGTTCCCGTTATGCTCTATTCCTGGGGTGAGCGGACTGGTACCTACTTTCGACAACACAATTTGCCGTTCGTGACAGGGTATAAATTCTGATGCGAATCACTCTAAAATATGCAAATACATCGTCTGATCGTGTTATGATACGCATTTTCAAAACGAAAATCAAAATTTTAGTTTCCATACTGAGAGAGTGTATAACCTGTTTGATTTACTGTAACTGAATTAAAAGTAAGATACACTCGTTTCAAAAGCGTAATTTTTTTGTTATAATGTGATAATGGCATTACCATGGATACTCTGCAGTTCACACAGTCAAAATTAATAATGGGTGGGGAATTCGAATGTGAGAGCGGTTGCTTGCTGTTGACAATTGTTATTGCCAAACCTGTATTTTTTCCCTAGCATTTTGTAATGTGTTGTTGATATATCAAACTATTATAATTAATTAATTGCTTAGGTACCAAAAATTAACTTCTAAAAATAACTTTTTAGCAGACTGTCACCACTTTTGATATCCTCTGATTGGTCAGACAAAGTTATTCTTGAGACCGTCCTACAGTACCAACATTAACATACAAAACAACAATATGATATATTTATTTTGTATTGTATGGTGGATGAAATGAAACAAAAATGAATTAAATACGATATGTTTTTATTTATTCTTCTCACGTACAAGTAGTACCATCAACACCCAAATTTTTTAATTACTATATTATTAACCTCATCAGATATTAGTAAATTATTATAAGCAATAAGTTATTTTCTTAGAAGCGTGTAGTTGAATGATGAACTGGGAGTCCATTGAGCTACACGAACATTATTAATATACATATCAATCAGTTTTTGCACTTAGCACTTTGCTAGCTAAAATGTCCACAAACTCTGTATATCATCTCGAAACTAGGTAGCCCTACTTCTTCTTAACGATCAAGACGCCGGTCACTGCGGGCTGCGTACTGATGAGGTTCCTTTAAGACGAATCGCCTATGGAGGTAGAATCAGTATTGGGGAGGAGATGGGTTCGACTGTACGTCAGGCCATCATGATTTCGGTTTTCCATGGTTTCCTGAAATCACTCCACGTGAATGCAGGGAAAGAGATCTTTAAAAGCCCATGGCCGAATTCCTCACCATTCCTTGCAGTACATCCTTTCTCACAGATAATGACGATGGTATCGAAGGAGCAAAAAGACCGAAAAAAGGCTGATATGCTGGAAATACTAGAATTTTGGATGGTCGTTGAAATTTCACATGTGTAACGATAGCAATGTGCTAGTAATAATACACGGTAGACGGAGAAGTCAGCGATAGCCGCGACAAATTAAAAATTCATTCACAGACAAAGGTATGGAAAAAACAACCATTTTTCGAGTTCTGGAAAAACAATGATATATACTGCGTCGATTCTTTCAAGTGATCCTGAGATAGCGAATACTGTATGCTCAGAACAGCGTGATGCAGGTCTTAAAATCTGGTAGAAGTGCTTAGGAAGCATAAGAGCCCACTTGAAAATATTAGTGACATGACTAACAAAGCCTTTCCCACACCAGCTCCAAGGCTAGACAAATCAGTTCCCAGTTTGACCATGGCAAAAATTATTAAATGGAACGAGGGAAGAAAGATTTCATATCAGCATCAGTGCCACACCTTATTTCACTAACCTTATCTCTGATGTCATTGGTATGAAATATTTCATTGCACTCGTAATTTTTGAAAACAAGCTCTAACCTATACCATCTGTCTACTCAGACCAATCTATGTATCAGTTCTGTTATGCGTTCGTAAAAACTGTGGCAAGCAGACACAAATTGAGGACCCTTAGCTGTACTTTGTCTAAAAATTCAATCAACCCCTTGGTAATTGTAAAGAATACACAGCAAACCTGATGAGGAGGTGTACACACTTTTTCTATAGTTTCATTAACCCTGGAACCAGAAAAAATCCATCAGTAACAGCTACCAGGTACCACACTGTTCACATTAGTATCGCCTCGCCTCTCACACACATGAGCCATCTTTGCCATCTAGTAGCATGTGCACAAGCATGAAACTGTTCACATCAGCATCATCTCATATCACCCACATAACAACAAGCCATCTAGTAACATGTATCCCTTGTACCACAAAGGCATGAGTAGATTCAAGAGCATTTCTTAACACAGGCTGCAATGTCGTACTGAGGATCCTCACTCACAGCTACATACGTCACAAAACACACACACTGACACACACATTAGTGGAGGAGATGAACCGCACATCCTACATCCAGACAAACGAGTTAAAGGAAGGTCTGACCATATTTACGCATACATACGCAGAGAGAGACACACACAGAAAGACGCACACACACACACACACACACACACACACACACACACTCACTCACACATTAGTGGAGGAGATGAACCGCACATCCTACATCCAGACAAACGAGTTAAAGGATGGTCTGACCATATTTACGCATACATACGCAGAGAGAGACACACACAGAAAGACGCACACACACACACACACACACGCACACACACACACACACACACACATTAGTGATGGAAATTAACTACACACACTACACGCAGACAGACGAGTGAAAGAAAGATATCACCATATTTACACTCTAGCTGCCGTCCCTCGCAAACAGCATTTCAATTCCAAAAACTGTGGACTCACATTAACAATGGAAACAGAAAAATCCATCGGTAACAGCTACCCCGCAGGTACCAAACTGATTACATTAGCATCGCCTCGCCTCTCACTCAACTCAGCCAACTTAACCATCTAGTAGCAAGTGCACAAGTACGAAACTGTTCACATCAGCATCATCTCATATCACCCACATAGCCACAAGCCACCCAGTAACATGTGACCCTAGTACCATAAAGGCATGAGTAGATTCAAGAGCCTTTCTTAACACAGGCGGCAATGTCGTACTTTTGATGCTCACTCACAGCTGCATACGTCACAAAACACACATTAGTGGTGGAAATGAACTACACACACTACACTCAGACTGGCGAGTGAAAGAAAGGAATCACCATATTTACACTCTAGCTGCCTCCCCGTGCACACCGCATTTCAAGTCCAAAAACTGTGGATCCCACATTACACCACTACATACAAGCAAGGTCTGACTGGGGTTTTGTAACACAAGTTCTTCCTTCTCTGGTACATCCAATCATCACGATTTTTGCCCCGAAGGACATATAGTGAACAACCTGATAAAAACAGTTCGTACCCCAAAAATAACGGCAGCAAACTGTAAACAGAACAGTGAAATGGAAGAGTGCTTGGATTCCTGAAATCACTCCAGACGAATGCAGGGAAAGAGACCTTCAAAAGTCCATGGCCGAATTCCTCACCGTTCCTTGCCATACATCCTTTCTCACCTCTAATGACAATGACATCGACGAGCCCGAAAAAAAAGCCTGATACGCTGGAAATACTAGAATTTTGGATGGTCGTTGAAATTTGTCTGTGTAACGACAGCACTGTGCCAGTAATAATACACGGTAGACTGGGATGTTAAGATAGCCGCGACAAACACCTAATTTTAAAAATTCATTCACATACAAAGGTATGGGAAAAAAACACATCACACACGATAAAGTTACCATAATGCACTTGTGGTCATGGCCAACTTAGGCTCCATACACCACTCAGAATTATTCTATCAATATCCATTCTAACATCATTATACGCCATATACAGCAATCCCAACACTCTTCATACCTTCCAGTCACATCCAGCCCAGCTCTTTTATTATGTCACTTGTTGAATGTTTTCCACTAATAAATCTAGCTAGCCTCCTTTGCAACCTACATTTGTTGTACAAAAAATGTGGACTCCATACTACACCACTATAGCCCGACTGTGGGTTTGTACCCAAGTACTTTGGTTCTCTGACACACCCACTCAGCACCATCTCCATTAAATGATTTTTACCACGAAGTGCATATAGTGAAAAACGTAAGAAACACAGTTCGTATGCCAACACAAACAGCAGTAAACTGTAAACAGCACAGTGGAATGGGATAGTGCCTAAGCCCTGAAACAATGGTTAGAAATACACTTTGATGGTGGGTATAATTCTATAACCAAATATTTTAGACTCAAATCCACAGAGGAATCACGCACACACGCACATTTCCATGCCTACACACAACAGCACCAAGATAGAACTCACACAGAGGAAGGAGACATACACACACTTTAGTGGAGGAAATGAACTGCGCATCCTACATCCAGACAAACGAGTTAAAGGAAAGTCTGACCAAATTTACGCATACATACCGAGAGAGAGACGTATACACAAAATACATACACACGTACATCCATACAGCGAGTTCGACATAAACAACAGCAAGCATCATGGAAGCGATGAAGTTGGACAGAATTGTCGTTACCACTGATTAACTGGACAGAACTCTCGTTACAAAAATCATCAGACAGACGAGTTAAAGCCAGGTATCACCATACATACATTTACATGCACAAAGAGTGACGCAGATACACATGTCCATGTCTACAGCTAGTTCAGCACAACTACCTGCACCAATCATGGAAACGAAATAGTGGTGAAGAACTCTCTTGCCTCATGACTGACTGAAAAACAGAACTCTTCTCACATATCATCGGCCTGACGAGAGAGAGAGGGTGTGCAAAAGATGTTTTCTCCAACACACCTCAGTGTTTATCCCATTAATAGTGTTAATCAGACACAATTGATTACATGTACCATCAACAATCAGGTCACCAACACGTCTCATCCACACCACAACCCTTTCAGCCATTCATTAACAGTGGCCCTCCAGGTACCATGAGTTGCAATAGACACTTGACTATCAGCAGATACCAGAACACCTCATATTCATACTAGACCCCACAAACAAATCCATTCGTCTCCACACACAAGCACAAAGAAACTTAAGTGGAGTTACAGCAAATCATACATCCAGACAGATGAGTTTAAGTAATGTATCACCATATTCACACATACAGACACAGAGATAGACGCACACACACTTACATTTCCATGCCTACAGTGATATCGACACAACAACCATCCCAATTACGGCAACGAAAAAGTGGTGTAAAACCCCAATGGCTCATGACTTACCAAAAAATCATCAGTACATGTGTGCAAGGTACCAAATTCTTCACATCAACATCATCTCATTTATCTCACACTACAGACCTCTCTACCATCCAGTATCATGTGTCCTAGGTACAAAACTGTTCACATCAGCACAACAACGTTTATCCCACACCTAAGCCTTTTCGGACATAAAGTAACATATGCCCCAGGTACCATGAGTAGCAGTAAACACTTGGTCATCAGACAGATGTCATAATTCACATATTCATACTAGGTCTCACCAAGATATCCATACATCACCACATATAAGCACACACAAACATAGGTGCGGCATGTGTGAAGTATGATATGTCTTTGTCACACACATCAGTGCTCATCACACCCAACTGATTACGTCCGACATACACACTGATGGTGAAATCTCGATATGGAGTAGACTCCTATCACCATAATTAGACACACAATCACATAGGAACATGCACACACACACATATGTCCATGCATACACCACAATTCTATATGTTACCACAAACATACAAGTAACTGGAGGAAAGGAACGCCACACTTTCACATCCAGACTGAGATGTTACAGGATGGTCAGAGGACAGCATGTCTTTACAATACACCTCAATGCTCACCAAACTCACCTGATTTCATGTGCCATCATTAAAGATGGCTACTGGAAATAAACTCTTGTACACTGTTTGGTCAAAGTCATTTGTTAAAAGCAGCTTCTGAAAGACTTATTTAGGTCAACCTGCCCAGGCGGGCGTGGGGAGACAGGGCTCCCTCCTCACGGACAGAAATACCGCAATATGCCGGACCTAAAATCGCGGTCTTCGACGAATAACCGCATTTTTCCGACTGGGGCCTAATACCGGTAACCGCATTTTTAGGACCGCACCGAGGACCGGAATTTCGAAGCGGGCGGAAAGCGGTTATGAGCGCCGGTATACCGACCTACAAACACGATATACGTGCCCGCTATGAGGTGGGGGCCCTGTCTCCCCACGCCCGCCTGGGCAGGTTGACCTAAATAAGTCTTTCAGAAGCTGCTTTTAACAAATGACTTTGACCAAACAGTGTACAAGAGTTTAGTTCCAGTAGCCATCTTTAATGATGGCACATGAAATCAGGTGAGTTTGGTGAGCATTGAGGTGTATTGTAAAGACATGCTGTCCTCTGACCATCCTGTAACATCTCAGTCTGGATGTGAAGTGTGGCGTTCCTTTCCTCCAGTTACTTGTATGTTTGTGGTAACATATAGAATTGTGGTGTATGCATGGACATATGTGTGTGTGTGCATGTTCCTATGTGGTTGTGTGTCTAATTATGGTGATAGGAGTCTACTCCATATCGAGATTTCACCATCAGTGTGTATGGTCGGACGTAATCAGTTGGGTGTGATGAGCACTGATGTGTGTGACAAAGACATATCATACTTCACACATGCCGCACCTATTCAGTCTGAATGTAGGGTGTTCAGTCCCTTTCCTCGAGTTACCTGTATGTGTGTAGTGATGTATGGAATTGTGTGTATGCATGGGCATGTGTGTGTGTGTGTGTGTGTGTGTGTGTGTGTTTCTATGTGGTTGTGTGTCTATCATGATACTATTATACTCTACTTTGAGATTTCACAATGACTGGCTACTTATGTGTTGATGATACATGCAATCAATTGGGTGTGATGAATAATCCATATGGCATAAGTATTGGGATGGATGGCTACAACATGTCATCCGTTGCACACACTCTAACACGTCTGTCTGATGATTTTTGGCCAGTCATGTGTCATGTCTGTTCAACTTTTTCGTTGTCATGCTTGGTCTAGTTGCTGTGTCGTGTTCGCTGTAGGCATAGAAATACACGTGTGTGTGCTTCTTTCTGTGTATGCATGTGTAAATATAGTGATACCTTCCTTCAACTCGTTTGTCTGGATATATGATGTGATGATCCTGCACTTATGTTTGTGTGTGCTTATATGTGGTGATGTATGGATATCTTGGTGAGACCTAGTATGAATATGTGAATTATGACATCTGTCTGATGACCAAGTGTTTACTGCTACTCATGGTACCTGGGGCATATGTTACTTTATGTCCGAAAAGGCTTAGGTGTGGGATAAACGTTGTTGTGCTGATGTGAACAGTTTTGTACCTAGGACACATGATACTGGATGGTAGAGAGGTCTGTAGTGTGAGATAAATGAGATGATGTTGATGTGAAGAATTTGGTACCTTGCACACATGTTACTGATGATTTTTTGGTAAGTCATGAGCCATTGGGGTTTTACACCACTTTTTCGTTGCCGTAATTGGGATGGTTGTTGTGTCGATATCACTGTAGGCATGGAAATGTAAGTGTGTGTGCGTCTATCTCTGTGTCTGTATGTGTGAATATGGTGATACATTACTTAAACTCATCTGTCTGGATGTATGATTTGCTGTAACTCCACTTAAGTTTCTTTGTGCTTGTGTGTGGAGACGAATGGATTTGTTTGTGGGGTCTAGTATGAATATGAGGTGTTCTGGTATCTGCTGATAGTCAAGTGTCTATTGCAACTCATGGTACCTGGAGGGCCACTGTTAATGAATGGCTGAAAGGGTTGTGGTGTGGATGAGACGTGTTGGTGACCTGATTGTTGATGGTACATGTAATCAATTGTGTCTGATTAACACTATTAATGGGATAAACACTGAGGTGTGTTGGAGAAAACATCTTTTGCACACCCTCTCTCTCTCGTCAGGCCGATGATATGTGAGAAGAGTTCTGTTTTTCAGTCAGTCATGAGGCAAGAGAGTTCTTCACCACTATTTCGTTTCCATGATTGGTGCAGGTAGTTGTGCTGAACTAGCTGTAGACATGGACATGTGTATCTGCGTCACTCTTTGTGCATGTAAATGTATGTATGGTGATACCTGGCTTTAACTCGTCTGTCCTGATGATTTTGTAACGAGAGTTCTGTCCAGTTAATCAGTGGTAACGACAATTCTGTCCAACTTCATCGCTTCCATGATGCTTGCTGTTGTTTATGTCGAACTCGCTGTATGGATGTACGTGTGTATGTATTTTGTGTATACGTCTCTCTCTCGGTATGTATGCGTAAATTATGGTCAGACTTTCCTTTAACTCGTTTGTCTGGATGTAGGATGCGCAGTTCATTTCCTCCACTAAAGTGTGTGTATGTCTCCTTCCTCTGTGTGAGTTCTATCTTGGTGCTGTTGTGTGTAGGCATGGAAATGTGCGTGTGTGCGTGATTCCTCTGTGGATTTGAGTCTAAAATATTTGGTTATAGAATTATACCCACCATCAAAGTGTATTTCTAACCATTGTTTCAGGGCTTAGGCACTATCCCATTCCACTGTGCTGTTTACAGTTTACTGCTGTTTGTGTTGGCATACGAACTGTGTTTCTTACGTTTTTCACTATATGCACTTCGTGGTAAAAATCATTTAATGGAGATGGTGCTGAGTGGGTGTGTCAGAGAACCAAAGTACTTGGGTACAAACCCACAGTCGGGCTATAGTGGTGTAGTATGGAGTCCACATTTTTTGTACAACAAATGTAGGTTGCAAAGGAGGCTAGCTAGATTTATTAGTGGAAAACATTCAACAAGTGACATAATAAAAGAGCTGGGCTGGATGTGACTGGAAGGTATGAAGAGTGTTGGGATTGCTGTATATGGCGTATAATGATGTTAGAATGGATATTGATAGAATAATTCTGAGTGGTGTATGGAGCCTAAGTTGGCCATGACCACAAGTGCATTATGGTAACTTTATCGTGTGTGATGTGTTTTTTTTCCCATACCTTTGTATGTGAATGAATTTTTAAAATTAGGTGTTTGTCGCGGCTATCTTAACATCCCAGTCTACCGTGTATTATTACTGGCACAGTGCTGTCGTTACACAGACAAATTTCAACGACCATCCAAAATTCTAGTATTTCCAGCGTATCAGGCTTTTTTTTCGGGCTCGTCGATGTCATTGTCATTAGAGGTGAGAAAGGATGTATGGCAAGGAACGGTGAGGAATTCGGCCATGGACTTTTGAAGGTCTCTTTCCCTGCATTCGTCTGGAGTGATTTCAGGAATCCAAGCACTCTTCCATTTCACTGTTCTGTTTACAGTTTGCTGCCGTTATTTTTGGGGGTACGAACTGTTTTTATCAGGTTGTTCACTATATGTCCTTCGGGGCAAAAATCGTGATGATTGGATGTACCAGAGAAGGAAGAACTTGTGTTACAAAACCCCAGTCAGACCTTGCTTGTATGTAGTGGTGTAATGTGGGATCCACAGTTTTTGGACTTGAAATGCGGTGTGCACGGGGAGGCAGCTAGAGTGTAAATATGGTGATTCCTTTCTTTCACTCGCCAGTCTGAGTGTAGTGTGTGTAGTTCATTTCCACCACTAATGTGTGTTTTGTGACGTATGCAGCTGTGAGTGAGCATCAAAAGTACGACATTGCCGCCTGTGTTAAGAAAGGCTCTTGAATCTACTCATGCCTTTATGGTACTAGGGTCACATGTTACTGGGTGGCTTGTGGCTATGTGGGTGATATGAGATGATGCTGATGTGAACAGTTTCGTACTTGTGCACTTGCTACTAGATGGTTAAGTTGGCTGAGTTGAGTGAGAGGCGAGGCGATGCTAATGTAATCAGTTTGGTACCTGCGGGGTAGCTGTTACCGATGGATTTTTCTGTTTCCATTGTTAATGTGAAGTCCACAGTTTTTGGAATTGAAATGCTGTTTGCGAGGGACGGCAGCTAGAGTGTAAATATGGTGATATCTTTCTTTCACTCGTCTGTCTGCGTGTAGTGTGTGTAGTTAATTTCCATCACTAATGTGTGTGTGTGTGTGCGTGTGTGTGTGTGTGTGTGTGCGTCTTTCTGTGTGTGTCTCTCTCTGCGTATGTATGCGTAAATATGGTCAGACCATCCTTTAACTCGTTTGTCTGGATGTAGGATGTGCGGTTCATCTCCTCCACTAATGTGTGAGTGAGTGTGTGTGTGTGTGTGTGTGTGTGTGTGTGTGTGCGTCTTTCTGTGTGTGTCTCTCTCTGCGTATGTATGCGTAAATATGGTCAGACCTTCCTTTAACTCGTTTGTCTGGATGTAGGATGTGCGGTTCATCTCCTCCACTAATGTGTGTGTCAGTGTGTGTGTTTTGTGACGTATGTAGCTGTGAGTGAGGATCCTCAGTACGACATTGCAGCCTGTGTTAAGAAATGCTCTTGAATCTACTCATGCCTTTGTGGTACAAGGGATACATGTTACTAGATGGCTTGTTGTTATGTGGGTGATATGAGATGATGCTGATGTGAACAGTTTCATGCTTGTGCACATGCTACTAGATGGCAAAGATGGCTCATGTGTGTGAGAGGCGAGGCGATACTAATGTGAACAGTGTGGTACCTGGTAGCTGTTACTGATGGATTTTTTCTGGTTCCAGGGTTAATGAAACTATAGAAAAAGTGTGTACACCTCCTCATCAGGTTTGCTGTGTATTCTTTACAATTACCAAGGGGTTGATTGAATTTTTAGACAAAGTACAGCTAAGGGTCCTCAATTTGTGTCTGCTTGCCACAGTTTTTACGAACGCATAACAGAACTGATACATAGATTGGTCTGAGTAGACAGATGGTATAGGTTAGAGCTTGTTTTCAAAAATTACGAGTGCAATGAAATATTTCATACCAATGACATCAGAGATAAGGTTAGTGAAATAAGGTGTGGCACTGATGCTGATATGAAATCTTTCTTCCCTCGTTCCATTTAATAATTTTTGCCATGGTCAAACTGCGAACTGATTTGTCTAGCCTTGGAGCTGGTGTGGGAAAGGCTTTGTTTAGTCATGTCACTAATATTTTCAAGTGGGCTCTTATGCTTCCTAAGCACTTCTACCAGATTTTAAGACCTGCATCACGCTGTTCTGAGCATACAGTATTCGCTATCTCAGGATCACTTGAAAGAATCGACGCAGTATATATCATGTTCCATACCTTTGTCTGTGAATGAATTTTTAATTTGTCGCGGCTATCGCTGACTTCTCCGTCTACCGTGTATTATTACTAGCACATTGCTATCGTTACACATGTGAAATTTCAACGACCATCCAAAATTCTAGTATTTCCAGCATATCAGCCTTTTTTCGGTCTTTTTGCTCCTTCGATACCATCGTCATTATCTGTGAGAAAGGATGTACTGCAAGGAATGGTGAGGAATTCGGCCATGGGCTTTTAAAGATCTCTTTCCCTGCATTCACGTGGAGTGATTTCAGGAAACCATGGAAAACCGAAATCATGATGGCCTGACGTACAGTCGAACCCATCTCCTCCCCAATACTGATTCTACCTCCATAGGCGATTCGTCTTAAAGGAACCTCATCAGTACGCAGCCCGCAGTGACCGGCGTCTTGATCGTTAAGAAGAAGTAGGGCTACCTAGTTTCGAGATGATATACAGAGTTTGTGGACATTTTAGCTAGCAAAGTGCTAAGTGCAAAAACTGATTGATATGTATATTAATAATGTTCGTGTAGCTCAATGGACTCCCAGTTCATCATTCAACTACACGCTTCTAAGAAAATAACTTATTGCTTATAATAATTTACTAATATCTGATGAGGTTAATAATATAGTAATTAAAAAATTTGGGTGTTGATGGTACTACTTGTACGTGAGAAGAATAAATAAAAACATATCGTATTTAATTCATTTTTGTTTCATTTCATCCACCATACAATACAAAATAAATATATCATATTGTTGTTTTGTATGTTAATGTTGGTACTGTAGGACGGTCTCAAGAATAACTTTGTCTGACCAATCAGAGGATATCAAAAGTGGTGACAGTCTGCTAAAAAGTTATTTTTAGAAGTTAATTTTTGGTACCTAAGCAATTAATTAATTATAATAGTTTGATATATCAACAACACATTACAAAATGCTAGGGAAAAAATACAGGTTTGGCAATAACAATTGTCAACAGCAAGCAACCGCTCTCACATTCGAATTCCCCACCCATTATTAATTTTGACTGTGTGAACTGCAGAGTATCCATGGTAATGCCATTATCACACTATAACAAAAAAATTACGCTTTTGAAACGAGTGTATCTTACTTTTAATTCAGTTACAGTAAATCAAACAGGTTATACACTCTCTCAGTATGGAAACTAAAATTTTGATTTTCGTTTTGAAAATGTGTATCATAACACGATCAGACGATGTATTTGCATATTTTAGAGTGATTCGCATCAGAATTTATACCCTGTCACGAACGGCAAATTGTGTTGTCGAAAGTAGGTACCAGTCCGCTCACCCCAGGAATAGCGGCTAACGGGAACCAACGCGTCACCCGGAAATATCGCTGCGCTAGGAAACTACGCACTCCAGGAATAGCGTATAACGGTACCCGTTGCTCGCCGACGCGTCATGTGTGTCGCGCGCTGGGAATAGCAATAACCGTTGTCGCCTGCGGGGGTGTGTGTCAGAATTGATGTCAACTACCCAGCCAGGCTCCGCTGAATACTCAGACAGACTGAGGTTAGCGCTGTCCGCTGCTGACGCCTGGTGCCGGCGCGGCGTGGGGGGGAGGGAGGTCCCCACCACCTGCCCTATAACGGGACTTGGCGTAGCTCTCTCTTGAGAACACTACTTGTGTTATAGGAATGTTGCGTAGAAATAAGTGGGAGCCAAAAAAGTAAATAATAATAATAATTTTATCCCAGCGTGTTGGATCAAGTAGAGGATTAGTACTTTTTTCCTAAAAAATAAAGACACGGATGAAGCGCCTGTTGGCTCAGTGGTTACCGCGAGTGGTGGTGTAAAGGTTAGCGTTCTCGCCTCGCATTCGGGAGGAAGCCGGTTCGAATCCCCGTCCGGGCATCCAGATTTGGGGTTTCCATGGTTTCCCAAATCACTACAGGTGAATGCCGGGATGCTTCCTTCAAAGGCCATGGCCGAATTCCTTCCCATTCCTTGTCCCCCATCCTTTCCCGTCTCTAAAGACGTTAGGCAGTTTTTTAAAAAAGTGATTAAGGCCTCTGACTGGAGTTCTATAGGTCCCCGGTTCGAATCCCTTTGTTGGCGGAGATTTTCATGGACCCTTAACCAAACCCTCGCCTCTGGCCCAGCTTACTGTGTAATGTGAAGTACGCCAGAATACTTCCGTACTTCGGATTCCACGTTAAACTGTAGGTCACCTCTAAGACTCAACGACAGTTGTAACACAGATGTGTACATAATCAAAGCGGATTCAAGACAACGAAGGCTTAACGTGTTTTAGATTAGCGCAAACGAACATACAGACGTACATACATATAAACACTCGAATGACCACAAATGTTGTCGGTTTGCACCATTTTTGTTACCAGGGCTATCTCAAAAACGATATAGCTTAGGAACTTGAAACTTGTTCCCAATGTAGACTGTAACCTATATTTAAACTACAAATACTAAAAACACTAATATTTTATCCGTGATGGATTGGTGGAAATCAGAGACTGCGATATCAACCAAATTACTTATCTATACTGTTAATGAAACTATTATTGGGAAAAAAGTCATACCATTAAAGATTTAAATAAAATAGATCAGGTTATAGCACTATTAGTAAGCTGCAGAGAAGGAATCTGCGTTTTCTAAATGTTTGTGTGTTTTGTCTGCAAGATGGAATGAACGGGATTGACGCAAAATCTACTGGTCGGATAATGTACAGACATTAGTCTTCTTCTTCTCCTTCTTCACCTTATCCCAAAATTATGAGGTCGGCTGCTTTTGATGAGTTTTACTCATCGCTGACAAATTTCTGCTTGCCCTCGATGACGCTTAGTACCTTTATCCCCACAGCCAGGAAGTGAAGTGCTTCCATCTGTCTCTGAATCGTGTAACTATGTTATATAAAGAGGTCGAGCCGAGGTGCAACGGAACCAGGTTTGAGTACTTTTCGTTCTGACTGCGGTTATGAGGTGGTTTTCCGCACTCACCAAGGTGAATGAAGGGAAGATGCGAACTCTCCGTCTCATAAACTCAAAAACATATCACAGAAAACATAAGTTACATGAATCGCACACAGATGGCAACACTTTCGGAACTGACAGTCCCTGGTTCTAACTTCTAACTACCCAATTGGAAAAATTGTACTTACAAGCCATGATGAGAATCGAGGCAATATCACGTATGGCAAATTCAAACTTAGTTTACATCTACGGGAGTCTTTGTTTGTTTGTTTTTTTCTTTTTTTGCACTAAAGTATTACAGTTTAGACATTTCATTAACAGCATAGTAGGCCACCCCTGTAAAAAATCGCTCTTGGAGCAAATATATGCTCAAAGCAATAAGAAGGAGAAGATGACGACAATGGCTTTCTTAGAATCGTTGAACTTCATTTGTGAGCAGTAATGCTCTGGCCGCGCATTCGGGAGGGCGCTGGTTCGAATCTCCGTACGGCCATCCAGACATCAGTTTCCCGAAGCGATTCCAGGCAAATTCCTGGATCATTCCTTCAAAAAGGCCATGAGCTAATTCATTTACGTTTCTTACCTTCACTCAAAAAAAAAAAAAAAAAAAAAAAAAAGAAGAGAGAGAGAGAGAGAGAGAAGGGAATGGAGCAAATAAGATCCGTGATACTTAATTCTAGGTTGTGTGGAAGTCACCACGTGTTTATGTTAACTGCCGACGTGCTTTTTTTCTCCTATTCGTGGACCTCTCAAAACCCTCTCCTCCCTCCGGAAGCCTTCGACCGCATCCATATAATAATTTTTTTTTTATGGCTTTCGGCATCTTAGGCCACACAGCCAGCCTGATGAATTTTTGCAGATAGTTAGACAGACCACAGGACGGACAAGACATTCACAGACACAACAGTTAAACACCCATGCCCGCGGCAGGACTCGAACCGGCGACCTTCGGCACGCGGAGCTAACACTCTAGCCCCTACGCTACCGAGGCCGGCGCATCCATTTAAGGAAGCGTGAATATTATTAGAGTTCATAGTTTCCTTGTAGTTTGAAATAGCTAACTGCGACATGTGATGTATGCGCGTCACGCATTCAGCAGTTATTGTTCAAGGTCCATGGGTTAGGAAGGATTAAATCTATTCCACTCTTTCCCAAGGCTCCCTATTTTTCGGACATGATTATCGCTATTTTACTGTCCGCGTAATGTTTTGAAGTTCCTCTAAAAGATTCCAGAACGTGTCTAGTTCATCAGCAAAAACGTGTAACTAGGCGATCAAAAAAAAATTTTTTTTTCTTAGGTTTTACCCTTCGTCGATGTCGAAGTTATTAGTGGTGGTTAAAGATTGGAGGCAAGGAACTGAAAGGAATTACTGCCTTGAATGATTTTAGTGGATCATGGAAAACCGAAATCTGGACGACAGAACATGGATACTGATCCACATCCTCCCGAATTACAGGCCCGCATGTCACGAAATTCCTCTTTTAGAGTTGTCCTATATAAATTAGTGTGTTGTGTATAAGTGAGAGGTAAACACTTCGAAAGAGTTTTTTTTTTTTTTTATCATCAGTATTTTGACTGGCTTGATGCAATCCTCCATCCCTTCCTATCTTGTGCTAACCTCTTCATCTCTACCATATATTCTAATCTCTGTCTTCCTCTACAGTTCTTAACTCCGACCATTTCCTCCACTACCAAATTAACCAATCCTGCATGTCTCAAAATATAACCTACCAGCCTTTCTCTTCTTTCTGTAAGCTTCTTCCACAAACTTCTTTCCTTGCCAATCATTACCAAAACTCGTTCATTTCTTACTTTGTGTGTCCACTTAATTTTCAGCATTCTTCTGTAGCACCACATGTGAAATGCTTCAATTTTCCTTCTTTCCGGTATTCCTAATGTCCATGCTTCGCTACCGTAAAGTGCTCTGCTCCACACAAAGTTTTAAAAAGTTTTAATTCCTAGATCAATATTTGAAACAAAAGATTTCTCTTTTTCATGAAGGCTCTTCTTGCTAGTGCTATTCTGATTTTAACATAATCCTGCTTCGGCCATCGGTTGTAATTTTACTTCCCAAATAACAGAATTCACTTACTTCTCCAATTGCATTCAATCCTATTTTTATATTTAATCCGCTAGTATTTGTATCATTACTGCTACATTTAATCACTTTAGTCTTGCTTTGATTTATATTCAGGCCAAAATCTTCCTTCAGTATTTTGTTCATGCCATTCAGTAATTTCTTAATATCCTCAGCCCTTTCTGCAAGACAATGTCATCACCAAATTGTAGCATACTGATTTTTTCTCCCTGGACACTTACGCCACAATGGAAATTTTTCTCTTACCTTCTTTATTGCTTCCTCTACATATAA
>JARYHS010004081.1:0-44615 GCA_031002005.1 Vandiemenella viatica
CCACTTCCTCTACCTATTAAAAAAATGATAATGACCCCTTAATATGCTGCTTCAGTATGTTGTCTTCTTCATATTCCACACTCAGATCTTGTGGAAAAGTCACCACAAATTAAATTAAAAATTTGTCATCTCCTTCATGTTCCCCACTCATATTTTGTCAAAACGTCATCACAAATTAAATTAAAAATGCCCAAATTTGACTGACATACATTTATTAGATGCTGCCAGCACTGCAAAATGAGTACAAATTTCTTGAAATGTTGATTAATTCCTTTGTTGTAATGTGTTATAAGCATTTCTACATCTCTCCGTTGTGAAAAGGCATATAAAATTTAGTAATTGAAAATATTTGGTGGTGCTTTCTATCAGATGTACCTGCCACATTACATTGACAGAACGGAATCAATTGATTTATTTTTCAAACAAATACAGCATTTCAAGATGAATTTCACAGATTAAATTTAAGTAGGTCTTTAGCTTTCACAAAAAATTTCTTCTTGTTTAGGCTGCATTTCATCTTTGCCACAATCTCTAGGAGAAGAAAATATTTAGGATGATATGATTCCTGTAACAATATTATTTGTATTATATTTGCAGTGCTGGTAGCATTTTGCAGTTGCACAATCTCTTCTTTTGGCTTTTTAAATATAACTAGTGACAACTTTTCTGTAAATTTTGGGTGGTGAACATGAATACACGACATTCAAATTGCAAGAGTTTGTACCATTTTTCAATAGCTGGTAAAAGTTGTGCAGCCACCTTAATTTAAACAAGTAAGAAGCATAATAATAAAAGAAACTAGATGGGAATGTTATCAGTGTCTCATTACACTGATTTCACTTTATGTGATATGTAGTCAGTGGTAATAAAGTAGTAGTGACATGAAAGATGCTGTTTCTTTCAAAGCCAGTTACTGTGATGGGGACACCTTCAAAGTTTCTGAACCGGTGCAAATCCTCTTCTGTGAAAATCTTTTCCCACCAGATAATCCATGTCCTAATTTATTAGCTGCCTAATACTGCTAATCAAGTGATAGAAACTGCAACACAAGTTTTTCATTTGTGTTCAAATTTTTTCCCCCCTTATGTTATAATTATGTTGTCACCACTAGTAAAATAAAACAATTTAGCCTACTTAGTTTTGTTTTCCAGGACATAAACTCCCTCCTTTTCAGTTCACCGATTCAATCTTTTTTTAGTAGCTTATGTATTCCTTGAGGAAAAGATTTTTTTTTTCTACAAATGAATTAACTGCCAGGAAAAAGATTCAATATTAACTTATTATTGCATGTCTGTTGAGTGTTAATCCATAGATACTTATATCTTTCACAAATTCTTTGCCAAACTGTCATTCTAGTCCTTCAAAAATTTCTATTAGCTTTTAGTTTTATTTCCTAAGAAATTGAACACTATTAGTTTGATCCAACATTGGATACTCATGTGCTTCAACATTCATATCTGTTAAAGAAATAACACTGTACCTAGACATTAAATGGCAAATTGGTTAGTACTTATTTCCATCATTCAGGCAGTTTTATCAGTCGTGGAATTATCTTCATTTATCAGGAGTTAAATTCAAATAAAAAATCTTGCTGGGTAGTAACTTTTCTGATTTATTTGGCTGTTTACCCATAACCCTGTAATTTTGCCCACTGTTGAAATACTTCTCCCCATCCCCAATGCTACCATCAATCTCACCTTCATCTGTTTGGCATTATCTGTGTTGCTTTTACAGAATTCGTTCCATCTGATCCACAGTTTATCGAATGACAATTGATCTGTGTACACAATGTTTTCAGTGAGTCTGAATTATTCTGGTGCCAGTAAGTGGTGGCTAATTTCCCTATCCATTATGTTTGAAGTGTCCCCTATGTTAGGAGAGCGACTTCTCGACCTCACTGTGGCCGTTTACTACCTGTACTATCAATTTCCAAATAGTATGAAATATTAAAAAATCAGGTGGGCGCCAGAGATTGCTTTTGGAGTGTTCCGTATTATTAGGGAAGCGACATCCAGATCTCAAAGTATTATTATTTAAACATGAATTATTGAATAACTAGAATTATTAAGTTACATATTACATGACTGGATGGGCTATAGTGAAAACAAGGTTCAAAATCTGACTTTACGATTTACTTAAGCACTTGAATTTTTTCACTTTACAAGATGTTAGAAAGATTAATTTTGTTTTCAGAGCGCAAGGGTACATATACTTTCTCTGGAGAGCAAGAAGTGTCCGTCTTTGGACGTTCACTAGGGCCAAAAACGATGATGCAAAAGTTTCTGTTTCTGGGTGGTGATTACCATGCAGGCGAATCTACTTTGTGCAGTCGGTGGGTTCACCAGCTCTCCCTGTGACGGAATAGAGGCGCCCTGTTGACTGTCCAGCTGGCACGGCTCCCCTCTAGGTAGGCAACCAACCAAGTGTTTCTCTTTTGGTCCGCGCTGCCCGAAGAAGCTTCTCTTTCTCCCACTCTTGAAGCAGTCCCCCAATGTCCATATCAGGATGGAACAAACCGCCCTTAGTTAATAATAGTAATATAAATTGTCTTGATAGGCTGTACTCCCTGGCTTCCCCTCACCCTTCATTCTCGGATACAGTTTTCCTTTTTATTTTGTTTACTGAGAACAGCCCAAGCAACCAACTCCGTCTTGAGCTGTGGTCCTGTCACGGGACTGTTTTCTGCCATAAGTCACATATAATCGCCGACACTCAGGGGCTGACGTCCCACAGACTCGAGCATTGCCTCCCCCGAGCCCCACACACACAAAAAAAAAAAAAAAAAAAAAAAAAAAACATGTTTCACTCTCTGGCTCCCGGTACATTACAAGTTCCTGTTTAAACCCTTGTTTCAAGACATAATATATGCTGTAAATTTACTAACTTTGAACATGTTAAGTCCCTTATGAAGGATTTTACATATTGTGAAGACAAAAGGTTTCAGTGGAATCAGAAATATGAAACAGAAATATTTTTTTCCTCAGTTATATCTTAAAATTATATTGGTATTATTGTTGTTGTAGTTATATAATTGTCATGAGAAGTCATATTGAGCTGTTTCTTTTATCTGAATGAATTGTGACAGGATCACTGTGAAGTCCTATTGTGGAGGTAGAATGTTGAATAGTTTCTGCTACTCCTTCACACACAGAAGAAAAATTTAATTAGATTTAGTAGTCATATAAAGGTGAAGAAATTGCATTACAATAACAGCTGTCATGTATACATAATAGGAAGGTATAATACGAGGCTCTGCTATGGGCACTCGCATGGCACCTTCATATGCCAACCTTTTCATGGGCAGACTAGAGGAATGTTTTATTCAAAAGATTACCCGACAACCCACCGTGTGGTTCAGGTATATAGATGACATATTTATGATCTGGACCCATGATGACAACCTCCTTCTTGACTTCTTGAACTCACTGAATAACATCTCCTCCCTAAACTTCACCTAGTTGTGAACATCTCTGTACGGAATGGTCACTTACACACCTCTGCCCACATAAAGCCCACTAACCTACAACAATATCTCCATTTTCAGCTGCCATCCATATCGTATAAAACGTTCCATCCCATATAGCCTAGCCATTCAAGGCAAACGCATCTGCTCTGATCACGAATCTTTTACTCTCTACTCCAACAACCTGACCCGGGCACTCATAAACTGCAATTACCCTCCAGAATTAGTCCAAAAGCAGCTATCAAGAGTAAAGAAGTGTCCACCACAACACCACAAACAACCCAAAAGCAACCAGAATCCTGTTTTTCTCACTCAGTATTTCCCTGGCCTGGAATCGCTGAACAAATTCTTCATTATAACTTTCTCAGATCCTTTCCTGAAAAGCGCCGCATTCTTCCCACTATCCTTCCCACCACACACCGTGTCACCTTCAGCAGACTACCCAATCTAAAAAATATACTTGTACATAAATATCAACCCTCTGTTGCTCCTAAACCACCGTTTGGATCCTTCTTTTGTAAGAGACCCTGTTGCAAAATGTGCAGTATGCATCCACCTACCACTACCTATTGCAACACTACTACTGGTGAAACCTACCCCATAATGGGTCATGCCACTTGCACAACAACCCATTCATATACCAGCTCAGCTGTCTCCACTGCAAAAGTTCCTACATTGGCCTTACCTCAAACTCATTATCCATCAGAATGAATGGTCACAGACAAACAGTTTACTCCCAAAACCTGGACCTCCCTGTTGCACACCATGCCAGTACTAACAACACCCGCAACCTTAATAACTGCTTCACAGTCCGAGCCATTAGAGTACTTCCAGAACTATCTCCCAATCTGAACTCTGAAGGTGGGAATTGGCATATCAACACATCCTGCAGACCAGATATCCCCCAGGCCTTAATTTCTGATAATATCTTCCATCCTCACCCTGTACACCCATCACTGGCCAGCACAATAGATTCATATATTTTTCAAAAAATTATTTATTTATTTATTATTTTTTCAGTGATGATTATTATTGACTTTCTTGTGATTTATACTTTCGGTTATATTATCGTTGCTACCCCTACCACCTCCGACAGTCAATTGCATTCTATGTGTGGTTGCGGTCGACGCAAGGCTTGCACGAGCTCAGCCACTTACTTCTTTTTACGTGACAAAGGGTTTAACCCAAAATATTGTATTTTCTGTGTTTGTGTTGCTGCTGGCCTCCTCCCTTCATCTTTGGTGAGTGTTGGGTGTAGTTGATCTGTCCTTTCCATATAAATATACAATAGGAAATTGGAAACAGCTTTAGAAGTGGTGTGCAATGGCAGCAGAGAAAGAATGAAGGGTTTATCTTGTTGAACAAATTTCATTGCAACAAGAGGCAGAAAACAGAGTAAGGATGTGGTATTACCTGTTGATAGCATAATGTGTTAATCTTTCAACATATAATTAATTTGAGCAGGTGATAGGAAGAGGTTTTGAAGTCCTGTACCTATTAGATACTGTGATTGGTGGGTGGAAGTGAGGAAAATGGAATATAAAACCTTGGTCAGGACCTCGCTCGAGAATGGTGGAGTTGTGTGGTATAGTGTAAATAACAAGTACTATAGTAGTATAGTATAAGTAACAAGTACAGGAGTTGGATAGGGTTCAAAGGAAGACAGGCGATTTTTGTTTTTTTCTGGGTGTGTAAAAGGATTAAATAATCAAGGAATGTGCTGTATGAGTTACTTCAACCTGGGAAAGATTCAGAGAGTGCAAAAGTAGGGAAGTAGAAACTGCCTCATGTGCTTCAATAATAATAATATCATCAATTAAACCTCTGTTTTGAGTTGTATCTTTCCTAAAATATGAAAATTCTACAAATCAATATAGAACAAAAATAATTAGTTAACTTTTACTTATGATTGTTACACATTTATACTATAAAAAACTCTTTAAAGATTCCTTATACTCTGGCTTTCCAAAACTAATTGTCAACCCTGCTGTATATTAGGTAACAGATTTTCATGAATTTCGGTTCCTTTGTAATAATGAAATTATTTGTAATTTTGAGTTGTGAAACTGATTAGAGTTTTGATTTTTATCTTCATTTTTTAACTGTATTTTCTGTTAGAACTTACAGTTACTGATATTAAAAAAAAAAAAAAAAAAAAAAAAAAAGTGGAAATTGTTCATTAACATTTGTTACACTTAGTTGTTTCAAATCATATGGTCCTAATAGAAAGTTTTGTGGTTTTATCTATGTACACAAAATTAAATTATGCTGTCATATTAAGGAGATTAACTTACATTACAATAACAGCATTCATGATATAAGCAAGTAAAAAATTTAATTACTAATTACAGGAAATAGTAGGAGCTAATTAGAGAATCGATTTACACAAAAAGGGACAGCGAAATCAACCACCACTTACCTTAGATGATGGTATCATGGGGTGAACACATAAATAAAAACAAAACACGGGAAAAACAATGAATATTTCGAGACTTGGCTCTTTGTCAACAGGAGAAAATGAAGGAGGGAGGATGGTGTGGGAGACTGTTTCACAGAATGAACATTAGTCGGGAACATGGTGGGGGTAAATAAACAGGGCAGGGAGAGGGAGATAGTGAATTGGAGCTAGTACCTGAGCGATGCAAAATGTTACAAAAAGTGCGGAAAAATATATTCAAATGTTCATAACATAAATTTGAGAAAGTAAACTAAATAAATTTAAAAAAATATAATGATATATAATAATAAAAGAATCTATGTAGTTAAACATCACCTCTGGTATGTGGTGGTTCAATATACTGTAGACAGTGGGCATGGAGGGAAGTAGAGGGTAGCGGGAAGGAAATGTACTAACTGGGTATTATCTCAAATTAAGACCAAGAGGTTGCCTTGTGCCTAGTTTGTATTGGTAGGCAAGTTCCCACCTTCTGAGTTCAGAGGAGCTGCTGTTGTTTGGGAGGACTCTGATAGCACAGACCGTGAAACAAGAATTAAAATTATTGGTGTCGTGGGAGATGGCATGGAAAACTGTCTGACGGTGGCCATTCATTCTAATGGCTAACGGACTGGTAGTCAAACCTGTGTAGGAAGTCAGGCAGTGTTTGCAGGTTAGCTTGTATATTACGTGGGAGGTTTTACAGGTGGCATGTCCTATGATAGGAAAGTTCTAGCCAATGATAGGGTTGGTGAAAGTGGTGGAGGCATGGTGAATGTCGCACATCGTACAGCAGGGTCTATTACATGGGAAGGATCCTTGGGGCTGTCTGATGCAACAAGGAAGACTGTGTTTGTGGACTAGTAGCTGGCTGAGGTTGGGAGGCCTGCTGAAACAAGTTCTGGGAGGGCCAGGGAGGATTTTGGAAGAATGGATCTCATTTCTGGGCAGGTTAGAAGGAAATAATAACCCTGCCGAAGGATTCAAGGCCAGGGAAATATTGTGTAACCAGGACTGGACTATGGTTGGTTTCAGGGGGTTTGGAGCAGTCAATAGGTAAGGCAGGTTGCAATGTGGCTCGTGCAAGTTGCTTGTGAACCAAAGCTGGGGGATAATTGCGGGATACCAATGCTTGTGAGATGATGTTTGAATATTCCATAAGGGATTTCTGATTGGAGCATATACGACTGCCTGGAATGCCAAGACTGTAGGGGAAGGAACGATATATATATATCAAATTAGGATAGGGAAATGTGCTACCACTTACCTTTAGACGATGGTTGTGGGGCGCGAACACACAGAAAAGACAAACTCAAATAATAAAGTAATTTTCGGGATAAACCCTCGTCAATGGGAGAACATTATGAGAGGTGGGTGCAGCTGTATAAATGCGTTGTTATATTTTTTTATAGATTTATTTTTGTAAGAATGTCATGCCATACGATGAGCGCAACTACAAATTCATAGGTAGTTATTTCCTTTTCTATAGCCTGGCAATCTGTTGTATTTTCTGCTGAATCTCTTAAAGCATCAAATACAAGCCTTGGTTAGTATTTAAAGGCTTTCACCGATTCTACCCTTCATTCCAAACTAGTTTCAGAAAGTAGTTTTAATGAAAAGGATTTTACATGTGCTTTTAAAACAGCCCACCTATAACTCAATCCGGCAGTGTGTACAGTGATATTACCAAAAAAAGAAAAAAAGGATCACAAGGCGATGCTACATCTCCTATGATGAGATCCATTTAATACTCCCACAGGATAAAAAATAAGAAAGTGGATTAATTTCAAGTGTATCTGTCTGGACACCACTTTTTTATCCACGCATAATGGTTTCATTATCTTATCCTTGGCATCTCCAGGTTTGCAATGATATATCCAGCAGTTCTAACTCTGTGATTATATAATTAATTAAACTCTCAGTTGTTGTTTTTTTCCCGACAGCTAAGAAGCCAATAAATTGTTCTTCAAAATCAACTGTATTTCTATTAAAAATTCCTATAATAATTGAAAATTGCTCAACACGAGAAATATCACAAGTTCAATTAAAAATAATTGAGTAATATTTATTTCTTACTATTTTGTCAACAATTTGAGTCTTCTAGCCATTGATTGTATAAGCTCATTTTGATTTATTTTTTTTGTTGAGATAATGGTAATTTTGGATCAAATCGGGATATTAACTTTACTAAATCTATGAATTTGCAGCTAGTCTCACTTGAATCTGAGACAGATATCAATTTCTCTTTATGACCTCTGAAGGCCAACTGTGAGATGTTAAAAGAATTTAGAATTGCAAGAAGTCTTTCTAAACTGTCTCTCCAACACTGCTTTTCTTGTTCAATTGGAGTCAGGACTTTTGGTTTACTTTTTCTGAGTCAGGCTGGCAGATGTGGAGCAGCATATACAGGCAGTTAGGAAATTTCCACTTCTTCACCACCAAATGATGTATCCATGTTATTGTTGCCTTAAAAAAAAGTGTTCTTCATCCTCACTTCCATGTTCAACAGATGTTTGTAAGATATAGATTGTGCCATTCTGAAGCATTCGTAAAAATTCGTGTTATCATCCATCAGATACTGTGACAAAAGTACCACTCTGTTTTTGGTGTGTGTTTTGCAATAGCAAAAATAAAGTATATTTACTTTTTATGTTTGAATACATATTTTTCATTACTTCTAGATTTGATTTAATGTCTCACATGGTTATGGCATACGATTGTGGTACGGTAGGTCCATGGTTAAAATCCCGGTCTCTGATGCAATTTTTGTATGGTTCAAAAATGACCTTAAGATCTGGCAAACCGTTGATTTGTTGATGCGAAGATGCTAGGACGCTGTGTGATTGAAATTATGCTTTAAACTGTAGGTCTCCTGTCCCTGGTAGGTTTACCAGTATAAAATAGGTGGATATGATAGATGTACATTGCACAGCTGGTAAGAAGCACTGTGGCTAGGTTTTTGAAATCACAAAATATTTAATGATCTCATTCTTTATCAACAAAAACTATCGAATGAATCAAAAGTAACCTCAAACAAAATAAACACGCCAAGTGTGAAGTGATTGACGTTTGCCATTTCATTGTAATAGCGTCTAGAAATGCGAGGATCTTTAATTCCGTATTGCATGAGACAGACTTTTAATGATGGTTTGTTAAGACTGCATTTGGATACTATTTTTTGTAGGTAAAAGATCAACCAGTGAGAGTGAGGTGATATGTGAGTAAGGTAAAGAAAATATTTTAACATACTTGATTACTGTCGTAGATTATAAAGTACGCCTACGCAAAATAAAGAACAATACTCTATAACAGAGTATGGTTGGCAACCCTGACTGTGACCACCAAACTCACTTTTAGAGAAACAACCAAATGAAAACGTTAAAGGGGGCTGAAGACAGCAGGATCACGTTCGTCACACAGCTGAGCTAAGGACAAGGGCGAGCCTTCACTCGGCGACTGTCGGTACAGAGTGGTACCGGTCAAGTGTAACTTACAGCGTAAGCTGACTAGAGGTGGGCAAAGTGATTCACTAAAAAGAGCGGTGTTCATTTGATCACTCTACGAAAAGAACTAGTTCTTTTGAACGGTTCACTGGCTCACTTGCTCAGTTATATTCGAGATCTTTTTCTTTAGGTCTCACCCCTCAGAATCCGGTTACACCCCCACTTTTCGATGAAAATACTCCCCCTAAATTGACTTTCATGCAATTAGTAGCTCAACAGTCCACAAAGTCCACGTGAACAAGCTCTTCCTTGATCTTCAGAATTAGCCGACTTACGACTGACTCACCTAAATGAACTACCGTTCACTTTTTAGTGAGCGAATGCTCACTCGCTCTTTTAAAAGAATTGCTCTAAAGAACTGATTCACTCACGAACGACCCATCTCTAAAGCTGACAAGAGTTGACGAACAAAATAAAGCACGGGGATTACCCAAGCTAAGCACTATGAAAGTAATAAAACTGGGCGTTCAAATTGGTTTCCTAATAAGCGCGAGATTCAAATAGTAATGAATAACTATTTTATACAGTTAAATTACAAAAAATATTGTTATTCACTCATAAATTAATTAATGTTAATCTTAATATTTATACAAATATGACATTGAATAAATCTAAATGAGAAATTTTGATTAAGTACTTATTAACATACACTTTACTATCAGTTAGCCAACTTTATTTTATTGTTATCACTAACAGCTTAGGGCCTGGGCGATTGCCCTGTTAGCCACCCCAAAGGCCACCTATGTTTGGGATCCAAATCATCATCTATTCTCCTTGTGGATAGCCACGTAGTGCTTTTTCACTTGTATGTTTTAAATTTTTATAGAAATCAAGGCAAACTGAGGGAACATAAGGCAATATTGCAGTTAAACCATTGTACTTCTTATGGGAAATTGGTATTGTGTTTGTTGAGACTTGACTCAAATCTGCCGGAAATGTAACTCCTTTTCTGTGGAATCTCACGAAGTCAACCTCTTGATTTTCATCATCAAAATGGGTTTTCAAATAAAGCATTCCAATGTTTTTCTGTTGGACTTGTAACTGTACACAGAACTGGCTGTTTGTCAACATCCTTCTTTCCATTTTCAAGATGGGAATTAGGTAAATAATTCTTTTTTTGTGTGTTAAAGTGTTGAAGTTTTTGAAATCAAATTCCAAATTATAAGCAGTGTAATGCTAGGAAGTTTGTCTTACCATTAGTTGCCAGTCCCAGGTTGTTAAGATAGCAAAATTATTGAGTTTCTTTCTCGTCCTTTCAATCAGTGCAGGTGCACTGTCAGCCTCCATATGGATGTGACCTTTCAGTAAAAACTTTTGAGTTAAGGTCTTAATTTTATGACACTTAACGGAGTATGCACAAAAAAAAAAAAAAAAAAAAAAAAAACACCACATACACACACACACATTACAGTACTAACATTTTTTATTTTGGCCATAACTGCTTGTCAGTCAAAGTGTGATTTCTTCTGGTTCACTGCCAAGAATGGCATTGTCTGCCCATTTCAAAATTGATGATGCAGTTTCATTTCCATCAGGGGCTCCGTTTGTTTTGTCCCACGTATTACAGTGAACTGAGGAATCTAATGCATCATAAAAGGTAAAATTTAAGGTCCAAAGCTTCCTTTTATAGAAACGAATGAAGTTTGTTGTGTAAGGTGATGGCAAACATTTCTGCAGATCACCAGTTAATACTTTGTGTTTTGGTGAATCATTGGCCATTCTGGTGTCAACACTTTTTAAGTTGTATCTGGTTTTGATTCATTGAGATGTGTAACATGATCAGCCATAATAAATTCTTTTACTTCTTGAATCAGGTTATTTTTTTAGTTTAGCATGGAAGAAATTGTATGTATCACAGGTACCTATTTCAGGTGGTTTAAATGACAACCTGAACTGTTTATTAAAGTTATCTGAGTAAAGTTATTTTTGGCTCTTAATTTTGGATCAGAATTTTCTTTGTTGTAGTCATTTAGGTATAATTCATACATTTTTTTTCTATTCTTAGCTCTTATATATTTTGTCATTCTTTTCTCTTGAGTAGTGTTTCTAAAGTGGAGTACACGAACCCCTAGGGGTTCGCAACAAGATTTACGTAATGGCGGACAGGCTATCTCAAGCATATAGCATGCACTATGGTGAATATTGCTCATTGTTGCCAGTAGTGGGGCTAAAAAAGAAAAGAAAAAGGTCACAGTTTTTGTTAAGGGGGTTCGCCAGTGCATGGGAATTTTTAAAGGGTATGTAGAGCGAAAAGTTTGAGAAACTCTCTTAGCGAGGAAAGAACAACATTTTTTTTTATACTTTTTATGGTTTCTTTATGGCATTTGTTGCTTGAAGTTTGCCTACCCCTTTGAACTGTTTTTATTACAACTCCAGGCTCAATATTTTTAAAAAAATATTCACTACTACCATGTTAGATATTAAAAGTGTTCGTTATTTACTGTGAAATAGTATAAGAGAGTGTAACATTTAGATTTATTCTGGTTTTGTTCTCATTTTCTTGATCGAGCTTTACTACGCCTCAAACACATGCAAAAATAAGTTGCCTTTCAATATCTGTTGGCTTTTCTTCACTCCAGAATCAATCAAAAATTATGTCATATATTCTGGTAATTTTTCTGAGTACTTTATTCTACTAGAACAAAGAAGTTTCATTCCTTTGGCAGAAGCAATTTTACCTTTTTTTTTACTTAAATATTCATTACCACCAGTTAATTTGTGTTTGCGGACATTACATGCCCAATCATTTGCATGCACTACCCATTTTTTACCTTGCTGCATAGATTTGGTTTTAATTTTTACTTTCCTTTTTGTAAACTACCTCCTCTCTCTCTCTTAAAAATGCTTGATTTCCTACACTATAGCTGCTTAAGCATAAATCTTCAGCAAGTAACTTTGTTTTCCTTGTTCACTTTCCATTATTTTAGCACTAGTTTTATTTCTTCCCTTATTTTTTGATTGCTTATTGTAAGGAACCTGACCGATACCGGGGTTGTGGTATCGGCTAAGTGCCTTAACTTACACTCTTGTAGACTCACAATTCTCAGTACATTTGCTAAATAATTTTGATTTGATTTGACCATGTAGCCAGGATAACTCAACTAAATGCCTAGGTCGCCACAATATTTGATACCCCCAAATAGAGAAAAGGGTTTTATGCTAACACCTGAAGCACACAAGTTCACTGTTAGAAAAAATCCAAAGTTTTATTTTCAAAGTCAAAAGTTCAAAAATTGCATTTACAGTTGAGCAGGCATATCGAACTATCTTTACCAAAGTCTGCAGATTGTGGAGAGAAATTTTGAACCGACCAAACCCCTTTAGCAAAATTACCAGTTCTTAACAGTCATTGAAGTTATGATATAACACGACACGACATGGTTGAACTAGCCCGCATGGCGAGTTACGACCGAAACAGACTACCGACAGGAACAGATCACAGGCAGGAACAGACAGACCGGAACAGCCCACGGACAGCCACAGACCGGCTCTTTTATCGAAACCACGAGAACCAGTGACGTCAGCAACTGTATCACATCTTTTTCCTCCGCGTAGCTCAAAGAGTGCGAAATTTATTTGACGATCCCGACTATTAAAAAATGTTCAAACTTCAACAGTATCCGGACTATCCACTAGAAGTCCGACGGCAGTCTCTTGAGAAATTTAGAGTAATTAATTTTAGAGTTTTAGCTGTTTAAGACTCCGCGTAGTGATACATTCAAATTCGGGTAAAATCCTTAAGTGTTCTAGAACTTTTTACGCGCGTGCACAACAATCCGCGACAATCTACTTTACAAAAACTTAATTTCCGGACAAATGCTTAAACTTTTGATGAAAACCCATATATGTATGAAATCGTCTTAATTAGGGCTATCTGCTAATGTAAAATTTAAATTGATATCGCTTTTAATAAAAAAGCTTATTATTTTTCTTAATTAAAATCACTAATTAAACTTTGCCAAATTATTTCATTTTATTACCAAAATATCGGGGATAGTGCTGACTACAGCTGGTGATAAAAGTTCGGTTGTAGCTTTACTGGATTTAAAGATACTGCGAATCTTAGAATTTCACTATTCTGATCGCGTGCTTCAAAATTTGAACAAACGGGAATAACTCTTAAACTAAACGTTTCCCGATATGATAATTACACATTAAAATGATTATTATGACGAATTGCAACTGTGAGCAAGATTACAGGGAAATTACTTAAAGTTGAAAACTGTACTTCACAAAATTTCTAAGTCCCGCCTAAGCAAAACTAGAATTTGCCAAAATTCCAAGATCCTTACATGCCCCCTGAAGATTGAAGTTATTTTCTAAAGAAAACTAACTGAACATCTTGAAAATAGAAAAGAAAAATTTAAATCCCCAAAAGAAATGAACTATTCCCACAAAAATGAACTATCGCATCGGTTCGGTTCTCTCTCCACCATTCATACTCAAAAGCAAAATATTATTAATAACAATCTAAAATTTTTTAACCTTTTTCACTCACACTTACTACAAAAGGTTCAAAAACTCATTCACTCTGAGAATCAATATTATGAATGAAAAATTATCAAAGGTTGAACAAATTATTACCAAAATACAAAATGTGAAGTATCAAATGATCACAAAATTATCAACATGTGTTATAAACAATCACAAAATTGTCAACATGTGTGTTATAAACAATCATAAAATTATCACCATGGGTGTTATAAACAATCATAAAATTATCAACATGTGTAACATAAATAATCACCAAATTGTCAAAATATCAGACATATTATCAAAATACAAAACATAAATGGTTATAAGTACAAATTACAAAAAGTACATTGAAAAATATTATCACAAGAAACATCAAATTTGTTCTCAGAAAAGTAGATAGTAATGTGTATGATTTTACAAAAATGGACATAGAAAATTGTTGTGCTCAAATAATTATGAACAAATATTTTACAATTCCTTGTTCAAATATTATTTTGTTATGGCCTTAAATTACCACTTTCACTTTATACACTGATCACAGAACTCCCTAATAATGGGTGAAAACCCAAGTCCTGTAACGGGAGCTGACAGTAAGGCTCGCAAATTATACAAAGCAAAAGCCTTATGGCTAGATCTGCCGAGAAATGTCCATTTTCCCCGGTTCCTGACGCAGCAGGAGTAGCCTGGGGAACTCGGTCAGCTAGCTGGTCTGTGAACATACAAATCAGAAAAAACAATGGGAATTAGTGGTGGCCAAACCGTTCTTAAACTCTAACATGTACATAAGACAAAAATTAAATGAAAATACAAAAGTAAATGTACAAGTAGGTTAGTAAATACAATGATGTTCCCACGAGTTGTTGGGAAATGAAATACTGAATAATGATTTTCCCTAGCAAAGGGAAGTAGTTACCAATAGTAAGAACTAATGAAAAAATATTCTTATATGCGTAAAAAATATCAAAGTAAAGAAACACAAATTGTACTTGGTTCTTGCCAAGTTAATGGACACTTAAATATAACTGAGTTATTACAATAATAATAATTACAAAGTATTGTATTTACAAAATATTGTCCCCAAAATAAATCTACACATCCTAAAAATGTATGGGGGTAAATTATGACTCATAAGGAAACGTAGTTTCCAAGCAGCAGTACCCTGCTGTGTAAAATGAGAGTATAAAAGTTATGTTTGTTTGAAATGTAATTTCACTTCATCAGTACACTGATGACAAAATATCTCCCATGTTAAAGTTATCACAACTCCAGTTGTGTTGACCAGTACACTGGTGCAAAAATGTTAAATAGCATTTATGATTGGTATATTATCTTCTTGTTATAAAAAATAAGTAGGTCCTAGTAGTGTACTCATAATGGGATCTCTGTCCCCTGGACCAAATATCTGATAATAATGTTACAAGAGAAAAATTGTAGATTCATATCAGTTATATTTTATCAAATCAATTCAAGTGGTATTGTTTATTGTTTATAATAAACATTGCTCTCTAAATCTGGTTGCTTAAGGCCACTATAAAGTGCCTAAGGTGCGACAAAGCACAAAAATTCCTCAACCTAAGTTGGGTAATAAGACAATGTATAAAGCAAATTACGTAATGAAGTTAAAAGTTTCAAAGAATTTTAATATTATAAATGTTGAAAGTATGTGTTATTTTCATCACATTACAAAACACATCTTAATTTCTTCAGTGTATGAAACAATAGGTATCACTGACCCCAAAACTCTCTAAGGTACATAATATAAACACTTAAGATAACGCAAAACTCCAATTCGAACGTCAATTCAATCTTTAACAACCAAAAGATGAAAACTTCTATCAGTTTTGACGTTACATCTCTAAGAATCCATTACATGTTACAAAATTAGTCATATCTGCGCATATCGCAATAGTATGTTGATGGAAATGTTTTCTATGTTATATATTTTATGTTAATTAATAATGTAACTACATCAGTGACGCCTTTGAGAAAAATATAAGGTCAACCCAACTCTTGTGGTGAAGCCTATTTTATATATATGTATGAGTGTCATGCCCATAGTGTAGAGGAAGTTTATTTGTGTAGGGTCATGCACTAAGTATTGGTCGCCCTGTGTGTTACTTGAATGTATTGTACATTTAAATTATGGTCATCCTCTCTGTGGAGTGATGCCTAAAGGGTGGTAATGCTAATATTGATTATGGGATACTCAGGTGACTCCTGGCCCTATTAATTATGGGATTCACAGGCAAGTCTCTGCTTCCTGGCCCTAATAATAATATTAATAATAATAATGGGATTCGCAGGTGAGTCTCTATTTCCTGGTCCTATTAATAAATAATAATAATATTGCATTCCCCCAAAATGGTACTATCTTCTCTTCCAGCCTCCCCCATAAACATAGAAAAACAAATCACATCCTCACACATACTTTAATAGGAGCATTTACTTCCTCTTCTGTGCACATAACTTCCTCTCTTTGACATTCCATCTCTACTTCAATCAGTTCCATCCCTGATGCCTTAGAAATCCTATCTGATTCAAATTGTTGTCTGATTTCCCAAGGTAGATGGTAAATTATTATGATACAGTACACAATAGAAAAGTGAAGTGGTAGCAACACTTCATGCTCCCTTACATCATCCAAAATCAACATCTGCTGTGCAACAGCTTCAAATAAACAAATACTAAAAATCCCAAAATAAAATAGAAAAATATTAAAATTGACAGGATATGTATAGACATCTCATCACTTTCAGCTTCAGAATCATCAGTTTCCTCAAACAAAACATCATCTACATCCTCTTCATTGTCAATACCTTCATAATTATTGTTACTAACACCTGATTCTGAAACAATACTAGCACTATAATAATAAACTACTTATTATTTGTTAAACTGATTTCAATAATAATGCCAATGCCTTATATTACTTAGGTTATGTTTTGTAACTAAATAATATTATGAAATGAACAAAACAATACTTTAACTGAGGTTGCAGTAATGTTAGACAGTGGTAAGTTTACGCTTTTATATTTACGAGTGTTAGAATTCATTTTGTTGAAAAACAATACCTCAGACCACAAGCAAACTGGCTGAACTGAAATCTTGTCTTAGTTCATGAAAACCCCATCAGGTTATGACCAGAGAGTATATTGTAGAGGTCAATGTGGTGTTGTATTGCTCTGAATAAAATTGGATTTAAGTGTCCTTTTAAAAGCATGTAACTCATATTACAATTGGTATAAGACTTAATGTTATATACCTCTGTGTAAAGCAAAGAAAAAATGAAATACATGAGTGTAATAATGTTATATTCATAAAGAATAGACATAGTGTTCTGTACTTCCGAGGTAAATAACAAACACACACACAGAAGTTTAATACCTTATTCATGCAGAGAGGATCAGATCATTTGACAGAGGAGGAGTGCACACATTAAGATCTACTAGTCAGCTTTGAATTTTTGTGAGTGATGGGTTATTTTCCCTGTCCTTTGTTGTTTAATAACTGACTAGTAGTATAACATTGATATTTCCTTATATATCATAATGGGTTTACATCTTAAGTATAATCCATTTGGGAATGGATCAAAATATTGATTATTTTCCTGTAAATTGGATCACAAAAGGCAACCTTGGAAATGAGAGGAACATGTTTAGCAACAAAAATCCTCAAACAATACCACAAGCTCAAATATCCCGGAGTAATAGATATTACAGTAAGTAAATGAAACACTAGAAAATGAAAGCGATCGTTGTCAAATCCAAAACACAAGAGTAAAGACTTATAGGAAATTTGCTGATGAAAAAGATGAATAACTGCAGAGAAAAAAACCATCATTTACCAATACTTATGACAGAATGTCTCACATTCTGCAACTTCTATGGAGTGGTGTTCAAATTTGCATTATAACATTTATTCAATTAATGACCAGTGCATAACAGAGAAGTTCAAGAAAATTATGATTGAAAACCACAAGAGAAGCATTTATTAGAATAATGATGGCAGTGGTCTGAATACATTATCCAGCTGCTCTCCTGTTCTCACATGGTACATATTTTTTTTTATTTTTTTACACCCTGTCTTTGTGCTTCCTACATCTTGAAAAATTCCTCCATGCAGCAAGTTACATGCTAAAGTGTTTTTAATGCTATTAAATACCATGCTACAGCTCAGTATGTCAATTTCCCATGCCACACTATCAACCTGACCTCCTTCTGAACATCTGCAGGGTGACCTGTACAATATATCTTGGTCAGAATTGAATGAAAATAAATGTCAAGAAGAGCCATCTTATTAGATACATAGATGAAAGGTTGTTTATGTTTGTAGGATAGGAAAAGAATAGCTTGTTGATCTTAAGTGTATATGTCTTGACATAAAATTTGATAAAATCTCAACTTACCTGGGCACTTTTGGCAGGTAATACGAAGAGATTTAAAAATTCTGTATTGAAGAATGAATGTAACAGAGAAGTGAGTGAAATGGGTTACAAAACTGGTATTACTTGAATATAGTAGTGTAGTTTTAGATCTACATTTTGGAAATAAGATATGGAATGGATGCAGAGGAGGGCAGCTGTAATTGTCTTTGGATATTACTGCAGAACACAATATTTAACTCATATTCTCAAGAAGCTGGATTGTATAAGCGTGTATGATTTTTGTGGCAACACTGTAGAAAAACTTCTTGGGATTCTGGCCACGTCAAATTGTCTGGTGACGTTTCAGAAGCTGGAAATGCTTCCGCCTTCGCTCAACATCACAGCAGGGGCTGAACAATGGAAGTAGTGCTAGCTTCTGAAATGTTGCCAGACAATTCAAATTTGACACAACTAGTATCCTGAGAAGTTTTTCTACAAGCCTGGTTTGGGTTTCACTGGAAGAGGGAAAGTGAATGCTGGAAGTGTACAAAGTGGTATTGGTGGCAAGGCTTGAAAGGATATTTATTGATAGAAGAATTAGGAGTACTGTGTGGAAGGTAAAAAATTGAACGTAACCACAAGCTGGCACATGATTTCAGGCATAAGGGATCAGAAATTTTTCTTTTGTCGGTAAGATAATCGGGGTAAGAAATAAATTTAGCAAGGTAAGTGATTAATTTGCCAAATATGGGTGAAAGAATTTAAAATGAACATTTGTAAGGCCAAAAGTAGGCAGGAAGGGAATTTCCAATCAAAGGATACAAAAAAATGCAATCACAGCATGGATTCTGTCATAATTAAATTCAGGTCATGCTTGGTTATTAACACCATTATCCACATGCAATGGTTTTGCCAAACCACTTAAACAAAATCTCCAAATTTTTCATATCCTCTGTAACTACTTCCCCATACTTATCCATGATTGCCAAAAAGGCCTCTTTATCCTTCAATTTTCTTACATAGCCATAGAAATTTTGAGTTTGTTAAGATTATTATGTAGCCATAATAATCTTTGTTGTTTCATTTGTTCTCTGCTGCCTCTTTGCTATATTCTTTTTTTTTTTTTAAAAAAAAAACTGCTTTATGTCTCTTTTTAACATCGAGGTCTTTAGAGACGGGAAAGGATGGGGGGCAAGGAATGGGAAGGAATTCGGCCATGGCCTTTTGAAGGAAGCATCCCGGCATTTGCCTGGAGTGATTTGGGGAAACCACGGAAAACCCAAATCTGGATGCCCGGACAGGGATTCGAACCGCCGTCCTCCCGAATGCGAGGCGAGAACGCTAACCGTTACACCGCCCCGCTCGGTTGCTATATTCTCTTACCAATATTTTCTCCTCCCTTTTCCTTGTCTTTTTGTTTGTTTTGAATAAATGGTTCTTCCCACATTTTTACTTTCTTCTCGAAATGGTTTCTGCTAGAGCTTTTGTTCCCTATTAAAACCCTTTACTGCAGTATTTCCTTAATTTGATTACTTTTTTCTAACATTAATTGCTTTTACACATCAATAATTAAGAATCATCATTTGAAGAAACTTAGGGGCTGTTTTTACTAACCTCAAACATCACCACATTTGCAACCATATACCATGTTTACTTGTCAAACTGAAAAATTAATTCAGTATTTTTCATACTGGGTACAATACTCGTACATTTAAATTATTCTCATTCGGAATTGAGTATTATATGTTAATTTGTGCTTTTGGTATGATTAGACTTATCAAGTCTGTAATTTTAGATTGAATTAAGTGTTGGCATGTCTGTAAGGTGGGGAAGCTAGATTTATCTATTGAAATTACCGTAATTAGAGTAATTGGAAGGCAAGATGCAGGTAAAACAAGTAATGCTTAAAATAAGGCATATATTGGCTTGAGGTATGGATGAATATTGAACTATCAATTATTATTATGTAGAATGTAAGTGAAAACCATGACTATGAATTCACACATGAGGGAGTTGGGGATTTGGATCAAAGGATATCGGTCAAAATTTTCAAACTGAATCCATAACCTAAACAAGCTCTATAACCTTTATTAATACTGCGTATAACATGGAAGTGTGTAATGAAAAAGATAGTTCTGTAGCATTCAAGCAAAAGAAATGATTTGCACTGTTATAGTCACTAATAAAAGTTTCTTCAAATTGTATTGAGTTATAAATGTAGCCAGTGTTACAAATAACTAAAGTTATTCATGAGAAATTTATAAGTTCTGATAAGTATGAGCATGGGCTTTTAGAAAAACCTGTGGGTGCTCATGCTCATTTGATGACTCCTTTTTTTTTAAAAGACCTGATGATATGAGTGAACCGAATTTAATGGTACTTTCACTGAAGGGTTGCTGATTTGGCAGGGAGTTAGATAGGCTACTATTTATCCTGGAAATCTTTAAAGTAAAGAAGAAGAAAAACTTCAATATTAAATGAGTCCAGTAGATTTTAAGTTATAGGCGAATAGATAGCAGAGTAGGACAGAAAGATTTTTCATTTGGTAAATTCTATTCCAGACCAAAAACCCAGTGGCGTAGCTAGCGTGGGTGGACACCCGGGGCGGATATCGATGGTGTCACCCCTCGAAAATTTAAAATCAAAATTAAGTAAATATAATATCTTGTAAGTGTAAAATATCATATTAATAAAATATAATTAATTAAAAATTTATTGTTATTAAAAATTATAGTTAATAAAATTGTAATATTAACTCCATTTTAAAAAAACACAGTAAACTAAAAACAATCTTCTCCTTTTTAGCTTTAACAGCTGCAAACTCGTAAATCACATCTTCAAAATTATCAATTTTGGTTACTTCATGTTCAATAGTCAATATGGCAAGATTTTAGCCACGTGTTGTTCACCGGTGATCGAAAGTGGTTTTAGAGAGGCCTCTGAAGATCGGGTCTCAGTTCGACACTCGGCCGTCATTGGATTGGTTTATGTTTTGACGGTGCGGATCAGTATCGGCCTGCTAGATGTGGAGAAGCGCATCGAGAGAGTTCGGAAATTTACCTTCCCTTACGACTAAATGTTGTTTTCATGTTATTATTTGCCTTAAAAAAAGTATTTTTTTTTTTTCATCCATGTTTATCAGATGTTTGTAAAATGTAGGAAAAGTCCTAGCATCTTCGCATTAAAAAAATCAGAGCTTTGCCAGAGTTGAAGACCAATTTTACGACCCACAAAAATTGCAGCGAAATCCGCATTTGTAACCGAACCTCCCACACCCGAATAGCATGCCGTAACCCTACGCAAGACTAATCTAGAAGTACTGAAAATATGTATTCAAACACATAAAAGTGGATTCGTGTCTTTTGATAACAAAAATATATGGTATAGAAAAAGAATATGTTTATTTTATCATGTTTGAAAACTTATTTTTCATCACACCTATATTCGGACTGGTGACTCAAATGATTACTGCGTGCGATTTGAAAACTGTAGGTCAGGGTTCAAATCCCGGTCTCGACTGTATATTTTTGCGGGCCTTAAAACTGACTTTTACCAATGGCAACGCTTTTACCTTTAATGCGAAGGACGATCGGTGGTTTGAATTTCACTTTAATCTGTAGGTCTTCTTTTTCACTACGATATAGGTGCACTGCGAGTTTCCAAATAAGAAACTCTGTGGCTAGAACATTGAGTTAACATGAAATTATTATTTTTTACTATACACAATCTTTACGACTTATATTTAAATTAAAATATGTTATAATCTCGTTCTTCACTAACAAAAAGTATTGAGTGAATCGAAAAGAACCTCAGACAAAACAAACACGTCAAGTGCGAGTGATTGACATTTCATTGAGATTGCGTTGATACTGTTAATACTGCGCTGGGATACTATTTTTGTACATAAAATATCAACCAGTTAGGTGATTACGTGAGTCAGATAAAAAAGTATTTTAATGTACACACTTTGACAATAAATTTGGCCGCCGCTGAAAAATTCTATCACTATTATCTTGCACAATCTGACATCAATGTCACCCAGAAACAGTAATACAATACTGGCAAGCCAGTATTGCGTTACTGTTTTCTTAGGATGACATTGATGTCAGATTGTGCAAGATAAGAGTGATAGAATTTTTCAGCTGGCGGCCAAATTTATTGTCAAAGTGTGTACATTAAATACTTTTTTATCTGATTCACGTAATCACCTAACTGGTTGATATTTTATGTACAAAAATAGTATCCCAGCGCAGTATTAACAGTATCAACGCAATCTCAATGAAATGTCAATCACTCGCACTTGACGTGTTTGTTTTGTCTGAGGTTCTTTTCGATTCACTCAATACTTTTTGTTAGTGAGAACGAGATTATAACATATTTTAATTTAAATATAAGTCGTAAAGATTGTGTATAGTAAAAATAATAATTTCATGTTAATCTCAATGTTCTAGCCACAGAGTTTCTTATTTGGAAACTCGCAGTGCACCTATATCGTAGTCACCTAACTTGAAAAGAAGACCTACAGATTAAAGTGAAATTCAAACCACCGATCGTCCTTCGCATTAAAGGTAAAAGCGTTGCCATTGGTAAAAGTCAGTTTTAAGGCCCGCAAAAATTACAGTCGAGACCGGGATTTGAACCCTGACCTACAGTTTTCAAATCGCACGCAGTAATCATTTGAGTCACCAGTCCGAATATAGGTGTGATGAAAAATAAGTTTTCAAACATGATAAAATAAACATATTCTTTTTCTATACCATATATTTTTGTTATCAAAAGACACGAATCCACTTTTATGTGTTTGAATACATATTTTTCAGTACTTCTAGATTAGTCTTGCGTCTGGTTACGGCATGCTATTCGGGTGTGGGAGGTTCGGTTACAAATGCGGATTTCGGCTGCAATTTTTGTGGGTCGTAAAATTGGTCTTCAACTCTGGCAAAGCTCTGATTTTTTTTAATGCGAAGATGCTAGGACTTTTCCTACATTTTACAAACATCTGATAAACATGGATGAAAAAAAAAATACTTTTTTTAAGGCAAATAATAACATGAAAACAACATTTAGTCGTAAGGGAAGGTAAATTTCCGAACTCTCTCGATGCGCTTCTCCACATCTAGCAGGCCGATACTGATCCGCACCGTCAAAACATAAACCAATCCAATGACGGCCGAGTGTCGAACTGAGACCCGATCTTCAGAGGCCTCTCTAAAACCACTTTCGATCACCGGTGAACAACACGTGGCTAAAATCTTGCCATATTGACTATTGAACATGAAGTAACCAAAATTGATAATTTTGAAGATGTGATTTACGAGTTTGCAGCTGTTAAAGCTAAAAAGAGAAGATTGTTTTTAGTTTACTGTGTTTTTTTAAAATGAAGTTAATATTACAATTTTATTAACTATAATTTTTAATAACAATAAATTTTTATTTAATTATATTTTATTAATATGATATTTTACACTTACAAGATATTATATTTTACTTAATTTTGAATTTTAAATTTTCGAGGGGTGACACCATCGATATCCGCCCCGGGTGTCACCCACGCTAGCTACGCCACTGGGTTTTTGGTCTGGAATAGAATTTACCAAATGAAAAATCTTTTCTGTCCTACTCTGCTATCTATTCGCCTATAACTTAAATCTACTGGACTCATTTAATATTGAAGTTTTTCTTCTTCTTTACTTTAAAGATTTCCAGGATAAATAGTAGCCTATCTAACTCCCTGCCAAATCAGCAACCCTTCAGTGAAAGTACCATTAAATTCGGTTCACTCATATCATCAGGCTCTTTTAAAAAAAAGGAGTCATCAAATGAGCATGAGCACCCACAGGTTTTTCTAAAAGCCCATGCTCATACTTATCAGAACTTATAAATTTCTCATGAATAACTTTAGTTATTTGTAACACTGGCTACATTTATAACTCAATACAATTTGAAGAAACTTTTATTAGTGACTATAACAGTGCAAAATCATTTCTTTTGCTTGAATGCTACAGAACTATCTTTTTCATTACACACTTCCATGTTATACGCAGTATTAATAAAGGTTATAGAGCTTGTTTAGGTTATGGATTCAGTTTGAAAATTTTGACCGATATCCTTTGATCCAAATCCCCAACTCCCTCATGTGTGAATTCATAGTCCATGGTTTTTTCACTTACATTCTACATAATAATAATTGATAGTTCAATATTCATCCATACCTCAAGCCAATATATGCCTTATTTTTAAGCATTACTTGTTTTACCTGCATCTTGCCTTCCAATTACTCTAATTACGGTAATTTCAATAGATAAATCTAGCTTCCCCACCTTACAGACATGCCAACACTTAATTCAATCTAAAATTACAGACTTGATAAGTCTAATCATACCAAAAGCACAAATTAACATATAATACTCAATTCCGAATGAGAATAATTTAAATGTACGAGTATTGTACCCCAGTATGAAAAATACTGAATTAATTTTTCAGTTTGACAAGTAAACATGGTATATGGTTGCAAATGTGGTGATGTTTGAGGTTAGTAAAAACAGCCCCTAAGTTTCTTCAAATGATGATTCTTAATTATTGATGTGTAAAAGCAATTAATGTTAGAAAAAGTAATCAAATTAAGGAAATACTGCAGTAAAGGGTTTTAATAGGGAACAAAAGCTCTAGCAGAAACCATTTCGAGAAGAAAGTAAAAATGTGGGAAGAACCATTTATTTTCAAAACAAACAAAAAGACAAGGAAAAGGGAGGAGAAAATATTGGTAAGAGAATATAGCAACCGAGCGGGGCGGTTGTAACGGTTAGCGTTTCTCGCCTCGCATTCGGGAGGACGGCGGTTCGAATCCCTGTCCGGGCATCCAGATTTGGGTTTTTCCGTGGTTTCCCCAAATCACTCCAGGCAAATGCCGGGATGCTTCCTTCAAAAGGCCATGGGCCGAATTCCTTCCCATTCCTTGCCCCCCATCCTTTCCCGTCTCTAAAGACCTCGATGTTAAAAAGAGACATAAAGCAGTTTTTTTTTTTAAAAAAAAAAAAAGAATATAGCAAAGAGGGCAGCAGAGAACAAATGAAACAACAAAGATTATTATGGCTACATAATAATCTTAACAAACTCAAAATTTCTATGGCTATGTAAGAAAATTGAAGGATAAAGAGGCCTTTTTGGCAATCATGGATAAGTATGGGGAAGTAGTTACAGAGGATATGAAAAATTTGGAGATTTTGTTTAAGTGGTTTGGCAAAACCATTGCATGTGGATAATGGTGTTAATAACCAAGCATGACCTGAATTTAATTATGACAGAATCCATGCTGTGATTGCATTTTTTTGTATCCTTTGATTGGAAATTCCCTTCCTGCCTACTTTTGGCCTTTACAAATGTTCATTTTAAATTCTTTCACCCATATTTGGCAAATTAATCACTTACCTTGCTAAATTTATTTCTTACCCCGATTATCTTACCGACAAAAGAAAAATTTCTGATCCCTTATGCCTGAAATCATGTGCCAGCTTGTGGTTACGTTCAATTTTTTACCTTCCACACAGTACTCCTAATTCTTCTATCAATAAATATCCTTTCAAGCCTTGCCACCAATACCACTTTGTACACTTCCAGCATTCACTTTCCCTCTTCCAGTGAAACCCAAACCAGGCTTGTAGAAAAACTTCTCAGGATACTAGTTGTGTCAAATTTGAATTGTCTGGCAACATTCAGAAGCTAGCACTACTTCCATTGTTCAGCCCCTGCTGTGATGTTGAGCGAAGGCGGAAGCATTTCCAGCTTCTGAAACGTCACCAGACAATTTGACGTGGCCAGAATCCCAAGAAGTTTTTCTACAGTGTTGCCACAAAAATCATACACGCTTATACAATCCAGCTTCTTGAGAATATGAGTTAAATATTGTGTTCTGCAGTAATATCCAAAGACAATTACAGCTGCCCTCCTCTGCATCCATTCCATATCTTATTTCCAAAATGTAGATCTAAAACTACACTACTATATTCAAGTAATACCAGTTTTGTAACCCATTTCACTCACTTCTCTGTTACATTCATTCTTCAATACAGAATTTTTAAATCTCTTCGTATACCTGCCAAAAGTGCCCAGGTAAGTTGAGATTTTATCAAATTTTATGTCAAGACATATACACTTAAGATCACAAGCTATTCTTTTCCTATCCTACAAACATAAACAACCTTTCATCTATGTATCTAATAAGATGGCTCTTCTTGACATTTATTTTCATTCAATTCTGACAAGATATATTGTACAGGTCACCCTGCAGATGTTCAGAAGGAGGTCAGGTGATAGTGTGGCTGGGAAATTGACATACTGAGCTGTAGCATGGTATTTAATAGCATTAAAAAACACTTTAGCATGTAACTTGCTGCATGGAGGAATTTTCAAGATGTAGGAAGCACAAAGACAGGGTGTAAAAAAATAAAAAAAAATATGTACCATGTGAGAACAGGAGAGCAGCTGGATAATGTATTCAGACCACTGCCATCATTATTCTAATAAATGCTTCTCTTGTGGTTTTCAATCATAATTTTCTTGAACTTCTCTGTTATGCACTGGTCATTAATTGAATAAATGTTATAATGCAAATTTGAACACCACTCCATAGAAGTTGCAGAATGTGAGACATTCTGTCATAAGTATTGGTAAATGATGGTTTTTTTCTCTGCAGTTATTCATCTTTTCATCAGCAAATTTCCTATAAGTCTTTACTCTTGTGTTTGGATTTGACAACGATCGCTTTCATTTTCTAGTGTTTCATTTACTTACTGTAATATCTATTACTCCGGGATATTTGAGCTTGTGGTATTGTTTGAGGATTTTTGTTGCTAAACATGTTCCTCTCATTTCCAAGGTTGCCTTTTGTGATCCAATTTACAGGAAAATAATCAATATTTGATCCATTCCCAAATGGATTATACTTAAGATGTAAACCCATTATGATATATAAGGAAATATCAATGTTATACTACTAGTCAGTTATTAAACAACAAAGGAGGGCAGGGAAAATAACCCATCACTCACAAAAATTCAAAGCTGACTAGTAGATCTTAATGTGTGCACCTCCTCTGTCAAATGATCTGATCCTCTCTGCATGAATAAGGTATTAAACTTCTGTGTGTGTGTTGTATTTACCTCGGAAGTACAGAACACTATGTCTATTCTTTATGAATATAACATTATTACACTCATGTATTCATTTTTTCTTTGCTTTACACAAGGTATATAACATTAAGTCTATACCAATTGTAATATGAGTTACATGCTTTTAAAAGGACACTTAAATCCAATTTTATTCAGAGCATACAACACACATTGACCTCTACAATATACTCTCTGGTCATAACCTGATGGGTTTTCATGAACTAAGACAAGATTTCAGTTCAGCCAGTTTGCTTGTGGTCTGAGGATTGTTTTTCAACAAAATGAATTCTAACACTCGTAAATATAAAAGCGTAAACTTACCACTGTCTAACATTACTGCAACCTCAGTTAAAGTATTGTTTTTCATTATATTATTTAGTTACAAAACATAACCTAAGTAATATAAGGCATTGGCATTATTATTGAAATCAGTTAACAATAATAAGTAGTTTATTATTATAGTGCTCGTATTGTTTTCAGATCAGGTGTTAGTAACAATAATTATGAAGGTATTGACAATGAAGAGGATGTAGATGATGTTTTGTTTGAGGAAACTGATGATTCTGAAGCTGAAAGTGATGAGATGTCTATACATATCCTGTCAATTTTAATATTTTCTATTTATTTTGGGATTTTAGTATTGTTTATTTGAAGCTGTTGCACAGCAGATGTTGATTTTGGAGATGTAAGGGAGATGAAGTGTTGCTACCACTTCACTTTTCTATTGTGTACTGTATCATAATAATTTACCATCTACCTTGGGAAATCAGACAACAATTGAATCAGATAGGATTTCTAAGGCATCAGGGATGGAACTGATTGAAGTAGAGATGGAATGTCAAGAGAGGAAGTTATGTGCACAGAAGAGGAAGTAAATGCTCCTATTAAAGTATGTGTGAGGATGTGATTTGTTTTTTCTATGTTTATGGGGGAGGCTGGAAGAGAAGATAGTACCATTTTGGGGGAATGCAATATTATTATTATTTATTAATAGGACCAGGAAATAGAGACTCACCTGCGAATCCCATTATATTATTATATTATTATTAGGGCCAGGAAGCAGAGACTTGCCTGCGAATCCCATAATAATAGGGCCAGAGAGTCACCTGAGTATCCCATAATCAATATTGCATTCCCCCTTTAGGCATCACTCCACAGAGAGGATGACCATAATTTAAATGTACACATACATTCAAGTAACACACAGGGCGACCAATACTTAGTGTCATGACCCTACACAAATAAACTTCCTCTACACTATGGGCATGACACTCATACATATATATAAAATAGGCTTCACCACAAGAGTTGGGTTGACCTTATATTTTCTCAAAGGCGTCACTGATGTAGTTACATTATTAATTAACATAAAAATATAACATAGAAAACATTTCCATCAACATACTATTGCGATATGCGCAGATATGACTAATTTTGTAACATGTAATGGATTCTTAGAGATGTAACGTCAAAACTGATAGAAGTTTTCATCTTTGGTTGTTAAAGATTGAATTGACGTTCGAATTGGAGTTTTGCGTTATCTTAAGTGTTTATATTATGTACCTTAGAGAGTTTTGGGGTCAGTGATACCTATTGTTTCATACACTGAAGAAATTAAGATGTGTTTTGTAATGTGATGAAAATAACACATACTTTCAACATTTATAATATTAAAATTCTTTGAAACTTTTAACTTCATTACGTAATTGCTTATACATTGTCTTATTTACCCAACTTAGGTTGAGAATTTTTGTGCTTTGTCCACCTTAGGCATTTATAGTGGCCTAAGCAACCAGATTTAGAGAGCAATGTTTATTATAAACAAAAACATATACCACTTGAATTGATTTGATAAAATATAACTGATATGAATCTACAATTTTTCTCTTGTAACGATTATTATGTCTGAGATATTTGGTCCAGGGGACAGAGATCCCATTATGAGTACACTACTAGGACCTACTTATTTTTTATAACAAGAAGATAATATACCAATCATAAATGCTATACCTATAACATTTTTGCACCAGTGTACTGGTCAACACAACTGGAGTTGTGATAACTTTAAATGGGAGATATTTTGTAAAATTTTGTCATCAGTGTACTGATGAAGTGAAATTACATTTCAAACAAACATAATTTTATACTCTCATTCTTACACAGCAGGGTACTGCTGCTTGGAAACTACGTTTCCTTATGAGTCATAATTTACCCCATTACATTTTTAGGATGTGTAGATTTATTTTGGGGACAATATTTTGTAAATACAATACTTTGTAATTATTATGATTGTAATAACTCAGTTATATTTAAGTGATCCATTAACTTGGCAAGAACCAAGTACAATTTGTGTTTCTTTACTTTATATTTTTTCGCAATAAGAATATTTTTTCATTAGTTCTTACTATTGGTAACTACTTCCCTTTGCTAGGGAAAATCATTATTCAGTATTTCATTTCCCAACAACTCGTGGGAACATCATTGTATTTACTAACCTACTTGTACATTTACTTTTGTATTTTCATTTAATTTTTGTCTTATGTACATGTTAGAGTTTAAGAACGGTTTGGCCACCACTAATTCCCATTGTTTTTTCTGATTTGTATCGTTCACAGACCAGCTAGCTGACCGAGTTCCCCAGGCTACTCCTGCTGCGTCAGGAACCGGGGAAAATGGACATTTCTCGGCAGATCTAGCCATAAGGCTTTTGCTTTGTATAATTTGCGAGCCTTACTGTCAGCTCCCGTTACAGGACTTGGGTTTTCACCCATATTAGGGAGTTCTGTGATCAGTGTATAAAGTGAAAGTGGTAATTTAAGGCCATAACAAAACAAAATAATATTTGAACAAGGATTGTAAATATTTGTTCATAATTATTTGAGCACAACAATTTTCTATGTCCATTTTTGTAAAATCTACACATTACTATCTACTTTTCTGAGAACAAATTTGATGTTTCTTGTGATAATATTCTTTCAATGTACTTTTGTAATTTGTACTTATACCATTTATGTTTTGTATTTTGATAATTATGTCTGATATTTTGACAATTTGGTGATTATTTATGTTACACATGTTGATAATTTTATGATTGTTTATAACACCCATGGTGATAATTTTATGATTGTTTATAACACACATGTTGACAATTTTGTGATTGTTTATAACACATGTTGATAATTTTGTGATCATTTGATACTTCACATTTTGTATTTTGGTAATAATTTGTTTCGAAATTTGATAATTTTTCATTCATAATATTGATTCTAGTGAATGAGTTTTGAACCTTTTGTAGTAATTGAGTGAAAGTTAAAAATTTTGAGATTGTTAAAATATTTTGCTTTTGAGTATGAATGGTGGAGAGAAAGAACCGAACCGATGCTGCGACATGGGAATAGTTCATTTCTTTTGGGGATTTTAAATTTTTCTTTTCTATTTTCAAGATGTTCAGTTAGTTTTCTTTAGAAAATAACTTCAATCTTCAGGGGGCATGTAAGGATCTTGGAATTTTGGCAAATTCTAGTTTTGCTTAGGCGGGACTTAGAAATTTTGTGAAGTACAGTTTTCAACTTTAAGTAATTTCCCTGTAATCTTGCTCACAGTTGCAATTCGTCATAATAATCATTTTAATGTGTAATTATCATATCGGGAAACGTTTAAGAGTTATTCCCGTTTGTTCAAGTTTTGAAGCACGCGATCAGAATAGTGAAATTCTAAGATTCGCAGTATCTTTAAATCCAGTAAAGCTACAACCGAACTTTTATCACCAGCTGTAGTCAGCACTATCCCCGATATTTTGGTAATAAAATGAAATAATTTGGCAAAGTTTAATTAGTGATTTTAATTAAGAGAAAATAATAAGCTTTTTTATTAAAAGAGATATCAATTTAAATTTTACATTAGCAGATAGCCCTAATTAAGACGATTTCAGACATATATGGGTTTTCATCAAAAGTTTAAGCATTTGTCCGGAAATTAAGTTTTTGTAAAGTAGATTGTCGCGGATTGTTGTGCACGCGCGTAAAAAGTTCTAGAACACTTAGGGATTTTACCCAAATTTGAATGTATCACTACGCGGAGTCTTAAACAGCTAAAACTCTAAAATTAATTACTCTAAATTTCTCAAGAGACTGCCGTCGGACTTCTAGTGGATAAGTCCGGATACTGTTGAAGTTTGAACATTTTTTAATAGTCGGGATCGTCAAATAAATTTCGTACTCTTTGAGCTACGCGGAGGAAAAAGATGTGATACAGTTGCTGACGTCACTGGTTCTCGTGGTTTCGATAAAAGAGCCGGTCTGTGGCTGTCCGTGGTCTGTTCCGGTCTGTCTGTTCCTGCCTGGCGTCGTCGGTGTCTGTTCGTCGCTCTGGTTGTAACTCGCCATGCGGGCTAGTTCAACCATGTTGGATCGTGTCGTGTTAATATCATAACTTCAATGACTGTTAAGAACTTGTAAATTTACTAAGGGGTTTCGGTCGGTTAGATTTCTCTCCACAATCTGTAATCTTTGGTAAAGATAGTTCGATATGCCTGCTCAACTGTAAATGCCTAATTTTTGAACTTATGTGACTTTGAAAATAAAAACTTTGATTTTTCTAACAGTGAACTTGTGTGCTTCAGTTAGTTAGCATAAAACCCTTTTCTCTATTTGGGGTTCAAAATTGTGGCGACCTAGGCATTTAGTTGAGTATCCTGGCTACATGGTCAAATCAAATCAAAATTATTTAGCAATGTACTGAGAATTGTGAGTCTACAAGAGTGTAAGTTAAGGCACTTAGCCGATACCACAACCCCGGTATCGGTCAGGTTCCTTACAATAAGCAATCAAAAAATAAGGGAAGAAATAAAACTAGTGCTAAAATAATGGAAAGTGAACAAGGAAAACAAAGTTACTTGCTGAAGATTTATGCTTAAGCAGCTATAGTGTAGGAAATCAAGCATTTTTAAGAGAGAGAGAGGAGGTAGTTTACAAAAAGGAAAGTAAAAATTAAAACCAAATCTATGCAGCAAGGTAAAAAATGGGTAGTGCATGCAAATGATTGGGCATGTAATGTCCGCAAACACAAATTAACTGGTGGTAATGAATATTTAAGTAAAAAAAAAGGTAAAATTGCTTCTGCCAAAGGAATGAAACTTCTTTGTTCTAGTAGAATAAAGTACTCAGAAAAATTACCAGAATATAGACATAATTTTTGATTGATTCTGGAGTGAAGAAAAGCCAACAGATATTGAAAGGCAACTTATTTTTGCATGTGTTTGAGGCGTAGTAAAGCTCGATCAAGAAAATGAGAACAAAACCAGAATAAATCTAAATGTTACACTCTCTTATACTATTTCACAGTAAATAACGAACACTTTTAATATCTAACATGGTAGTAGTGAATATTTTTTTAAAAATATTGAGCCTGGAGTTGTAATAAAAACAGTTCAAAGGGGTAGGCAAACTTCAAGCAACAAATGCCATAAAGAAACCATAAAAAGTATAAAAAAAAAATGTTGTTCTTTTCCTCGCTAAGAGAGTTTCTCAAACTTTTCGCTCTACAACCCCTTTAAAAATTCCCATGCACTGGCGAACCCCCTTAACAAAAAACTGTGACCTTTTTCTTTTCTTTTTTAGCCCCACTACTGGCAACAATGAGCAATATTCACCATAGTGCATGCTATATGCTTGAGATAGCCTGTCCGCCATTACGTAAATCTTGTTGCGAACCCCTAGGGGTTCGTGTACTCCACTTTAAGAAACACTACTCAAGAGAAAAGAATGACAAAATATATAAGAGCTAAGAATAGAAAAAAAATGTATGAATTATACCTAAATGACTACAACAAAGAAAATTCTGATCCAAAATTAAGAGCCAAAAATAACTTTACTCAGATAACTTTAATAAACAGTTCAGGTTGTCATTTAAACCACCTGAAATAGGTACCTGTGATACATACAATTTCTTCCATGCTAAACTAAAAAATAACCTGATTCAAGAAGTAAAAGAATTTATTATGGCTGATCATGTTACACATCTCAATGAATCAAAAACCAGATACAACTTAAAAAGTGTTGACACCAGAATGGCCAATGATTCACCAAAACACAAAGTATTAACTGGTGATCTGCAGAAATGTTTGCCATCACCTTACACAACAAACTTCATTCGTTTCTATAAAAGGAAGCTTTGGACCTTAAATTTTACCTTTTATGATGCATTAGATTCCTCAGTTCACTGTAATACGTGGGACAAAACAAACGGAGCCCCTGATGGAAATGAAACTGCATCATCAATTTTGAAATGGGCAGACAATGCCATTCTTGGCAGTGAACCAGGAAAAGAAATCACACTTTGGACTGACAACAGTTATGGCCAAAAAAAAAATGTTAGTACTGTAATGTGTGTGTGTGTATGTGGTGTTTTTTTTTTTTTTTTTTTTTTTTTTGTGCATACTCCGTTAAGTGTCATAAAATTAAGACCTTAACTCAAAAGTTTTTACTGAAAGGTCACATCCATATGGAGGCTGACAGTGCACCTGCACTGATTGAAAGGACGAGAAAGAAACTCAATAATTTTGCTATCTTAACAACCTGGGACTGGCAACTAATGGTAAGACAAACTTCCTAGCATTACACTGCTTATAATTTGGAATTTGATTTCAAAAACTTCAACACTTTAACACACAAAAAAAGAATTATTTACCTAATTCCCATCTTGAAAATGGAAGAAGGATGTTGACAAACAGCCAGTTCTGTGTACAGTTACAAGTCCAACAGAAAAACATTGGAATGCTTTATTTGAAAACCCATTTTGATGATGAAAATCAAGAGGTTGACTTCGTGAGATTCCACAGAAAAGGAGTTACATTTCCGGCAGATTTGAGTCAAGTCTCAACAAACACAATACCAATTTCCCATAAGAAGTACAATGGTTTAACTGCAATATTGCCTTATGTTCCCTCAGTTTGCCTTGATTTCTATAAAAATTTAAAACATACAAGTGAAAAAGCACTACGTGGCTATCCACAAGGAGAATAGATGATGATTTGGATCCCAAACATAGGTGGCCTTTGGGGTGGCTAACAGGGCAATCGCCCAGGCCCTAAGCTGTTAGTGATAACAATAAAATAAAGTTGGCTAACTGATAGTAAAGTGTATGTTAATAAGTACTTAATCAAAATTTCTCATTTAGATTTATTCAATGTCATATTTGTATAAATATTAAGATTAACATTAATTAATTTATGAGTGAATAACAATATTTTTTGTAATTTAACTGTATAAAATAGTTATTCATTACTATTTGAATCTCGCGCTTATTAGGAAACCAATTTGAACGCCCAGTTTTATTACTTTCATAGTGCTTAGCTTGGGTAATCCCCGTGCTTTATTTTGTTCGTCAACTCTTGTCAGCTTTAGAGATGGGTCGTTCGTGAGTGAATCAGTTCTTTAGAGCAATTCTTTTAAAAGAGCGAGTGAGCATTCGCTCACTAAAAAGTGAACGGTAGTTCATTTAGGTGAGTCAGTCGTAAGTCGGCTAATTCTGAAGATCAAGGAAGAGCTTGTTCACGTGGACTTTGTGGACTGTTGAGCTACTAATTGCATGAAAGTCAATTTAGGGGGAGTATTTTCATCGAAAAGTGGGGGTGTAACCGGATTCTGAGGGGTGAGACCTAAAGAAAAAGATCTCGAATATAACTGAGCAAGTGAGCCAGTGAACCGTTCAAAAGAACTAGTTCTTTTCGTAGAGTGATCAAATGAACACCGCTCTTTTTAGTGAATCACTTTGCCCACCTCTAGTCAGCTTACGCTGTAAGTTACACTTGACCGGTACCACTCTGTACCGACAGTCGCCGAGTGAAGGCTCGCCCTTGTCCTTAGCTCAGCTGTGTGACGAACGTGATCCTGCTGTCTTCAGCCCCCTTTAACGTTTTCATTTGGTTGTTTCTCTAAAAGTGAGTTTGGTGGTCACAGTCAGGGTTGCCAACCATACTCTGTTATAGAGTATTGTTCTTTATTTTGCGTAGGCGTACTTTATAATCTACGACAGTAATCAAGTATGTTAAAATATTTTCTTTACCTTACTCACATATCACCTCACTCTCACTGGTTGATCTTTTACCTACAAAAAATAGTATCCAAATGCAGTCTTAACAAACCATCATTAAAAGTCTGTCTCATGCAATACGGAATTAAAGATCCTCGCATTTCTAGACGCTATTACAATGAAATGGCAAACGTCAATCACTTCACACTTGGCGTGTTTATTTTGTTTGAGGTTACTTTTGACTCGATAGTTTTTGTTGATAAAGAATGAGATTATATTTTGTGATTTCAAAAACCTAGCCACAGTGCTTCTTACCAGCTGTGCAATGTACATCTATCATATCCACCTATTTTATACTGGTAAACCTACCAGGGACAGGAGACCTACAGTTTAAAGCATAATTTCAATCACACAGCGTCCTAGCATCTTCGCATCAACAAATCAACGGTTTGCCAGATCTTAAGGTCATTTTTGAACCATACAAAAATTGCATCAGAGACCGGGATTTTAACCATGGACCTACCGTACCACAATCGTATGCCATAACCATGTGAGACATTAAATCAAATCTAGAAGTAATGAAAAATATGTATTCAAACATAAAAAGTAAATATACTTTATTTTTGCTATTGCAAAACACACACCAAAAACAGAGTGGTACTTTTGTCACAGTATCTGATGGATGATAACACGAATTTTTACGAATGCTTCAGAATGGCACAATCTATATCTTACAAACATCTGTTGAACATGGAAGTGAGGATGAAGAACACTTTTTTTTAAGGCAACAATAACATGGATACATCATTTGGTGGTGAAGAAGTGGAAATTTCCTAACTGCCTGTATATGCTGCTCCACATCTGCCAGCCTGACTCAGAAAAAGTAAACCAAAAGTCCTGACTCCAATTGAACAAGAAAAGCAGTGTTGGAGAGACAGTTTAGAAAGACTTCTTGCAATTCTAAATTCTTTTAACATCTCACAGTTGGCCTTCAGAGGTCATAAAGAGAAATTGATATCTGTCTCAGATTCAAGTGAGACTAGCTGCAAATTCATAGATTTAGTAAAGTTAATATCCCGATTTGATCCAAAATTACCATTATCTCAACAAAAAAAATAAATCAAAATGAGCTTATACAATCAATGGCTAGAAGACTCAAATTGTTGACAAAATAGTAAGAAATAAATATTACTCAATTATTTTTAATTGAACTTGTGATATTTCTCGTGTTGAGCAATTTTCAATTATTATAGGAATTTTTAATAGAAATACAGTTGATTTTGAAGAACAATTTATTGGCTTCTTAGCTGTCGGGAAAAAAACAACAACTGAGAGTTTAATTAATTATATAATCACAGAGTTAGAACTGCTGGATATATCATTGCAAACCTGGAGATGCCAAGGATAAGATAATGAAACCATTATGCGTGGATAAAAAAGTGGTGTCCAGACAGATACACTTGAAATTAATCCACTTTCTTATTTTTTATCCTGTGGGAGTATTAAATGGATCTCATCATAGGAGATGTAGCATCGCCTTGTGATCCTTTTTTTCTTTTTTTGGTAATATCACTGTACACACTGCCGGATTGAGTTATAGGTGGGCTGTTTTAAAAGCACATGTAAAATCCTTTTCATTAAAACTACTTTCTGAAACTAGTTTGGAATGAAGGGTAGAATCGGTGAAAGCCTTTAAATACTAACCAAGGCTTGTATTTGATGCTTTAAGAGATTCAGCAGAAAATACAACAGATTGCCAGGCTATAGAAAAGGAAATAACTACCTATGAATTTGTAGTTGCGCTCATCGTATGGCATGACATTCTTACAAAAATAAATCTATAAAAAAATATAACAACGCATTTATACAGCTGCACCCACCTCTCATAATGTTCTCCCATTGACGAAGGGTTTATCCCGAAAATTACTTTATTATTTGAGTTTGTCTTTTCTGTGTGTTCGCGCCCCACAACCATCGTCTAAAGGTAAGTGGTAGCACATTTCCCTATCCTAATTTGATATATATATATCGTTCCTTCCCCTACAGTCTTGGCATTCCAGGCAGTCGTATATGCTCCAATCAGAAATCCCTTATGGAATATTCAAACATCATCTCACAAGCATTGGTATCCCGCAATTATCCCCCAGCTTTGGTTCACAAGCAACTTGCACGAGCCACATTGCAACCTGCCTTACCTATTGACTGCTCCAAACCCCCTGAAACCAACCATAGTCCAGTCCTGGTTACACAATATTTCCCTGGCCTTGAATCCTTCGGCAGGGTTATTATTTCCTTCTAACCTGCCCAGAAATGAGATCCATTCTTCCAAAATCCTCCCTGGCCCTCCCAGAACTTGTTTCAGCAGGCCTCCCAACCTCAGCCAGCTACTAGTCCACAAACACAGTCTTCCTTGTTGCATCAGACAGCCCCAAGGATCCTTCCCATGTAATAGACCCTGCTGTACGATGTGCGACATTCACCATGCCTCCACCACTTTCACCAACCCTATCATTGGCTAGAACTTTCCTATCATAGGACATGCCACCTGTAAAACCTCCCACGTAATATACAAGCTAACCTGCAAACACTGCCTGACTTCCTACACAGGTTTGACTACCAGTCCGTTAGCCATTAGAATGAATGGCCACCGTCAGACAGTTTTCCATGCCATCTCCCACGACACCAATAATTTTAATTCTTGTTTCACGGTCTGTGCTATCAGAGTCCTCCCAAACAACAGCAGCTCCTCTGAACTCAGAAGGTGGGAACTTGCCTACCAATACAAACTAGGCACAAGGCAACCTCTTGGTCTTAATTTGAGATAATACCCAGTTAGTACATTTCCTTCCCGCTACCCTCTACTTCCCTCCATGCCCACTGTCTACAGTATATTGAACCACCACATACCAGAGGTGATGTTTAACTACATAGATTCTTTTATTATTATATATCATTATATTTTTTTAAATTTATTTAGTTTACTTTCTCAAATTTATGTTATGAACATTTGAATATATTTTTCCGCACTTTTTGTAACATTTTGCATCCTCAGGTACTAGCTCCAATTCACTATCTCCCTCTCCCTGCCCTCTGTTTGAATTTACCCCCACCATGTTCCCGACTAATGTTCATTCTGTGAAACAGTCTCCCACACCATCCTCCCTCCTTCATTTTCTCCTGTTGACAAAGAGCCAAGTCTCGAAATATTCATTGTTTTTCCCGTGTTTTGTATTTATGTGTTCGACCCCATGATACCAAGGTAAGTGGTGGTTGATTTCGCTGTCCCTTTTTGTGTAAATCGATTCTCTAATTAGCTCCTACTATTTCCTGTAATTAGTAATTAAATTTTTTACTTGCTTATATCATGAATGCTGTTATTGTAATGTAAGTTAATCTCCTTAATATGACAGCATAATTTAATTTTGTGTACATAGATAAAACCACAAAACTTTCTATTAGGACCATATGATTTGAAACAACTAAGTGTAACAAATGTTAATGAACAATTTCCACGTTTTTTTTTTTTTTTTTTTTTTTTTTTTTAATATCAGTAACTGTAAGTTCTAACAGAAAATACAGTTAAAAAATGAAGATAAAAATCAAAACTCTAATCAGTTTCACAACTCAAAATTACAAATAATTTCATTATTACAAAGGAACCGAAATTCATGAAAATCTGTTACCTAATATACAGCAGGGTTGACAATTAGTTTTGGAAAGCCAGAGTATAAGGAATCTTTAAAGAGTTTTTTATAGTATAAATGTGTAACAATCATAAGTAAAAGTTAACTAATTATTTTTGTTCTATATTGATTTGTAGAATTTTCATATTTTAGGAAAGATACAACTCAAAACAGAGGTTTAATTGATGATATTATTATTATTGAAGCACATGAGGCAGTTTCTACTTCCCTACTTTTGCACTCTCTGAATCTTTCCCAGGTTGAAGTAACTCATACAGCACATTCCTTGATTATTTAATCCTTTTACACACCCAGAAAAAAACAAAAATCGCCTGTCTTCCTTTGAACCCTATCCAACTCCTGTACTTGTTACTTATACTATACTACTATAGTACTTGTTATTTACACTATACCACACAACTCCACCATTCTCGAGCGAGGTCCTGACCAAGGTTTTATATTCCATTTTCCTCACTTCCACCCACCAATCACAGTATCTAATAGGTACAGGACTTCAAAACCTCTTCCTATCACCTGCTCAAATTAATTATATGTTGAAAGATTAACACATTATGCTATCAACAGGTAATACCACATCCTTACTCTGTTTTCTGCCTCTTGTTGCAATGAAATTTGTTCAACAAGATAAACCCTTCATTCTTTCTCTGCTGCCATTGCACACCACTTCTAAAGCTGTTTCCAATTTCCTATTGTATATTTATATGGAAAGGACAGATCAACTACACCCAACACTCACCAAAGATGAAGGGAGGAGGCCAGCAGCAACACAAACACAGAAAATACAATATTTTGGGTTAAACCCTTTGTCACGTAAAAAGAAGTAAGTGGCTGAGCTCGTGCAAGCCTTGCGTCGACCGCAACCACACATAGAATGCAATTGACTGTCGGAGGTGGTAGGGGGTAGCAACGATAATATAACCGAAAGTATAAATCACAAGAAAGTCAATAATAATCATCACTGAAAACATAATAAAAATAATAAATAAATAAATAATATCGAAAAATTTTGAAAATATATATGAATCTATTGTGCTGGCCAGTGATGGGTGTACAGGGTGAGGATGGAAGATATTATCAGAAATTAAGGCCTGGGGGATATCTGGTCTGCAGGATGTGTTGATATGCCAATTCCCACCTTCAGAGTTCAGATTGGGAGATAGTTCTGGAAGTACTCTAATGGCTCGGACTGTGAAGCAGTTATTAAGGTTGCGGGTGTTGTTAGTACTGGCATGGTGTGCAACAGGGAGGTCCAGGTTTTGGGAGTAAACTGTTTGTCTGTGACCATTCATTCTGATGGATAATGAGTTTGAGGTAAGGCCAATGTAGGAACTTTTGCAGTGGAGACAGCTGAGCTGGTATATGAATGGGTTGTTGTGCAAGTGGCATGACCCATTATGGGGTAGGTTTCACCAGTAGTAGTGTTGCAATAGGTAGTGGTAGGTGGATGCATACTGCACATTTTGCAACAGGGTCTCTTACAAAAGAAGGATCCAAACGGTGGTTTAGGAGCAACAGAGGGTTGATATTTATGTACAAGTATATTTTTTAGATTGGGTAGTCTGCTGAAGGTGACACGGTGTGTGGTGGGAAGGATAGTGGGAAGAATGCGGCGCTTTTCAGGAAAGGATCTGAGAAAGTTATAATGAAGAATTTGTTCAGCGATTCCAGGCCAGGGAAATACTGAGTGAGAAAAACAGGATTCTGGTTGCTTTTGGGTTGTTTGTGGTGTTGTGGTGGACACTTCTTTACTCTTGATAGCTGCTTTTGGACTAATTCTGGAGGGTAATTGCAGTTTATGAGTGCCCGGGTCAGGTTGTTGGAGTAGAGAGTAAAAGATTCGTGATCAGAGCAGATGCGTTTGCCTTGAATGGCTAGGCTATATGGGATGGAACGTTTTATACGATATGGATGGCAGCTGAAAATGGAGATATTGTTGTAGGTTAGTGGGCTTTATGTGGGCAGAGGTGTGTAAGTGACCATTCCGTACAGAGATGTTCACAACTAGGTGAAGTTTAGGGAGGAGATGTTATTCAGTGAGTTCAAGAAGTCAAGAAGGAGGTTGTCATCATGGGTCCAGATCATAAATATGTCATCTATATACCTGAACCACACGGTGGGTTGTCGGGTAATCTTTTGAATAAAACATTCCTCTAGTCTGCCCATGAAAAGGTTGGCATATGAAGGTGCCATGCGAGTGCCCATAGCAGAGCCTCGTATTATACCTTCCTATTATGTATACATGACAGCTGTTATTGTAATGCAATTTCTTCACCTTTATATGACTACTAAATCTAATTAAATTTTTCTTCTGTGTGTGAAGGAGTAGCAGAAACTATTCAACATTCTACCTCCACAATAGGACTTCACAGTGATCCTGTCACAATTCATTCAGATAAAAGAAACAGCTCAATATGACTTCTCATGACAATTATATAACTACAACAACAATAATACCAATATAATTTTAAGATATAACTGAGGAAAAAAATATTTCTGTTTCATATTTCTGATTCCACTGAAACCTTTTGTCTTCACAATATGTAAAATCCTTCATAAGGGACTTAACATGTTCAAAGTTAGTAAATTTACAGCATATATTATGTCTTGAAACAAGGGTTTAAACAGGAACTTGTAATGTACCGGGAGCCAGAGAGTGAAACATGTTTTTTTTTTTTTTTTTTTTTTTTTTTTTGTGTGTGTGTGGGGCTCGGGGGAGGCAATGCTCGAGTCTGTGGGACGTCAGCCCCTGAGTGTCGGCGATTATATGTGACTTATGGCAGAACAGTCCCGTGACAAGGACCACAGCTCAAGACGGAGTTGGTTGCTTGGGCTGTTCTCAGTAAACAAAATAAAAAGGAAAACTGTATCCGAGAATGAAGGGTGAGGGGAAGCCAGGGAGTACAGCCTATCAAGACAATTTATATTACTATTATTAACTAAGGGCGGTTTGTTCCATCCTGATATGGACATTGGGGGACTGCTTCAAGAGTGGGAGAAAGAGAAGCTTCTTCGGGCAGCGCGGACCAAAAGAGAAACACTTGGTTGGTTGCCTACCTAGAGGGGAGCCGTGCCAGCTGGACAGTCAACCACGCCGGAGGGCGCCTCTATTCCGTCACAGGGAGAGCTGGTGAACCCACCGACTGCACAAAGAGATTCGCCTGCATGGTAATCACCACCCAGAAACAGAAACTTTTGCATCATCGTTTTTGGCCCTAGTGAACGTCCAAAGACGGACACTTCTTGCTCTCCAGAGAAAGTATATGTACCCTTGCGCTCTGAAAACAAAATTAATCTTTCTAACATCTTGTAAAGTGAAAAAATTCAAGTGCTTAAGTAAATCGTAAAGTCAGATTTTGAACCTTGTTTCACTATAGCCCATCCAGTCATGTAATATGTAACATGGCTTGGTTAATAATTCTAGTTATTCAATAATTCATGTTTAAATAATAATACTTTGAGATCTGGATGTCGCTTCCCTAATAATACGGAACACTCCAAAAGCAATCTCTGGCGCCCACCTGAATTTTTTAATATTTCATACTATTTGGAAATTGATAACAGGTAGTAAACGGCCACAGTGAGGTCGAGAAGTCGCTCTCCTAACATAGGGGACACTTCAAACATAATGGATAGGGAAATTAGCCACCACTTACTGGCACCAGAATAATTCAGACTCACTGAAAACATTGTGTACACAGATCAATTGTCATTCGATAAACTGTGGATCAGATGTGAACGAATTCTGTAAAAGCAACACAGATAATGCCAAACAGATGAAGGTGAGATTGATGGTAGCATTGGGGATGGGGAGAAGTATTTCAACAGTGGGCAAAATTACAGGGTTATGGGTAAACAGCCAAATAAATCAGAAAAGTTACTACCCAGCAAGATTTTTTATTTGAATTTAACTCCTGATAAATGAAGATAATTCCACGACTGATAAAACTGCCTGAATGATGGAAATAAGTACTAACCAATTTGCCATTTAATGTCTAGGTACAGTGTTATTTCTTTAACAGATATGAATGTTGAAGCACATGAGTATCCAATGTTGGATCAAACTAATAGTGTTCAATTTCTTAGGAAATAAAACTAAAAGCTAATAGAAATTTTTGAAGGACTAGAATGACAGTTTGGCAAAGAATTTGTGAAAGATATAAGTATCTATGGATTAACACTCAACAGACATGCAATAATAAGTTAATATTGAATCTTTTTCCTGGCAGTTAATTCATTTGTAGAAAAAAAAAATCTTTTCCTCAAGGAATACATAAGCTACTAAAAAAAGATTGAATCGGTGAACTGAAAAGGAGGGAGTTTATGTCCTGGAAAACAAAACTAAGTAGGCTAAATTGTTTTATTTTACTAGTGGTGACAACATAATTATAACATAAGGGGGGAAAAAATTTGAACACAAATGAAAAACTTGTGTTGCAGTTTCTATCACTTGATTAGCAGTATTAGGCAGCTAATAAATTAGGACATGGATTATCTGGTGGGAAAAGATTTTCACAGAAGAGGATTTGCACCGGTTCAGAAACTTTGAAGGTGTCCCCATCACAGTAACTGGCTTTGAAAGAAACAGCATCTTTCATGTCACTACTACTTTATTACCACTGACTACATATCACATAAAGTGAAATCAGTGTAATGAGACACTGATAACATTCCCATCTAGTTTCTTTTATTATTATGCTTCTTACTTGTTTAAATTAAGGTGGCTGCACAACTTTTACCAGCTATTGAAAAATGGTACAAACTCTTGCAATTTGAATGTCGTGTATTCATGTTCACCACCCAAAATTTACAGAAAAGTTGTCACTAGTTATATTTAAAAAGCCAAAAGAAGAGATTGTGCAACTGCAAAATGCTACCAGCACTGCAAATATAATACAAATAATATTGTTACAGGAATCATATCATCCTAAATATTTTCTTCTCCTAGAGATTGTGGCAAAGATGAAATGCAGCCTAAACAAGAAGAAATTTTTTGTGAAAGCTAAAGACCTACTTAAATTTAATCTGTGAAATTCATCTTGAAATGCTGTATTTGTTTGAAAAATAAATCAATTGATTCCGTTCTGTCAATGTAATGTGGCAGGTACATCTGATAGAAAGCACCACCAAATATTTTCAATTACTAAATTTTATATGCCTTTTCACAACGGAGAGATGTAGAAATGCTTATAACACATTACAACAAAGGAATTAATCAACATTTCAAGAAATTTGTACTCATTTTGCAGTGCTGGCAGCATCTAATAAATGTATGTCAGTCAAATTTGGGCATTTTTAATTTAATTTGTGATGACGTTTTGACAAAATATGAGTGGGGAACATGAAGGAGATGACAAATTTTTAATTTAATTTGTGGTGACTTTTCCACAAGATCTGAGTGTGGAATATGAAGAAGACAACATACTGAAGCAGCATATTAAGGGGTCATTATCATTTTTTTAATAGGTAGAGGAAGTGG
>JARYHS010004083.1:0-44608 GCA_031002005.1 Vandiemenella viatica
ACTTCTTTTGTAGAAGCTGATTCTGCTTTAGGGGCCGCTTCTGCTGTTGCAGAGGAGCCTGCAGCTGTAGCGGATGGCAGTGTCTTTGCTGGTGGACTTACGGAACCTGCTTTCGATGTGGTCGATGTTGTCAGAGTATTGCTACCGACGTGCGAGGTCCTAGGTGTAATGACCTTGATGGGTGTGGCACCACATCTGCACTGACATGAGCACATTGGACTTGTGCCCATGTCCGCAACGGACGTCTGGGTAGCAATACTTTCTTCCCTGACGGGAGTTGATAACGTCTTCGCGAAGCTGGTAGCGAAGACTGGTGGAGCCAGAGCCTTATATTTCTTTTTGGCTTCGCCATAAGAAATCCGCTCTTTCGTTTTCAACTCCTGTATCTTTTTTTCCTCCAGATACAATCGACACTCTCTGCTCCAGGCTTGTGCCCCGGAGCAGTTCACACACACCTGTGGGAGCGTGCAGCTCGTGCCAAGCTCATGATCCGCCTTTCCGCACTTCCCACAGGTGGGGTTGCCCTTGGAGGTCGCCGTCGTATGACCGAACCGCTGGCACTTAAAGCAGCGCATTGGGTCCGGTACATACGGGCGAATATTCAAGTTCAAATATCCTGCTTTGATGTTTTTGGGCAACGTTGGAGTGTCGAACGTCAGGACGAAGGTGGCTGTCTTCTCAAGACTGCCGTTAACCCTTCGTTTAATCTGACGAACCTCGACCACTTCACTGCGAACTCCCCGAGCTTCTCGCACTTAAGGAGTTGGACAGCCTGCCTCTGGGTGGATGTCTCCAAAAGCAGTGTTCCATTCCTCAGCTTTTTTACAGATTTGAGGGTACCCGCAATACCCTCTAAACCTTTCTGAACATAGAATGGAGAGACCTTCTCAAAAGATCCCTCCACCCTTGTCATAATTACAAAGGCATTCTCTATGAAAAAACCCTGTCCGTTACTATTATTTACATCCGGGGGAGGGCTTTCAACCCTAGCCCGTTTGTAAGAACTGGGTGTGTTTTTATTTACCTGCGACACACCCGGGCCGCAGGGGTTTTTGGTTTTTTTGTGAGTTGGAATTTTGGACCCACGAGTAAAAACCAGGATAAGAAGGAATGCTTATTACAACAGGGGTGCGCAAGTGCCCCTGAGGTTGCACGTTAGCGGGTGGTTCGCCTCACCACTCATCCACCTCCTCAGCACGTGTCCGACCTTGAGGTTGAGGGTTTTTTTATAGAGGTTTGTACCGTCCTCGCGATCCGGGCGATTAAGCCAAGATCCCCGTTCTCCTAGGCACACAACGTTCCACCGCCACGCCGTACGGTGGTCGTTGAAGCATGGTAGGAGTTTACGGTGTGGGAAACTTGCGGCGCTCACAAGTTTCCAGCTCGGGCACCGCGGGTTCGCCAAACCCGTACCTGGCACTTGCGTACCAGGCCCCTGCGGGGTAGTCGATTGTGTTGCGTTTTTAGACTTGTGGGCAGACGTTGGCCTTGCCAACAATCTGGCCCTTATTTTAAACAATGAGACCAGCAGTGTGGCGAGTGTTTTAAAATTTTGTGTATTGGCCGGTCTAGTGCCTAAAATTTTAGGCAGATCGGCCTAGTTGTTAGATGGACGGGTGGTCCCTATACAGCCACCCTTCCATGTGCATTGTTTTTAATTTTTATATTTTTAAATTCCTTTTCGCTGGCCACTATACAGCCGGCGAGAGATGTAGTGCTTTTAATCACTTTGTGACCCTGTATGGCCCCTTTACAGCCATTCAGGGGGTGTACGGGTCTTCTGTTCTGGTGGCCCCCTTTCTAAGCTACGTTTTATATTTTGTGAATTATTTTATTTGCTGTCTGTATGGTCGACCCCTTTACAGTCGACCATGCAGACAGTATTTAGGACTTTCTTAAGCCACAGTTTAGGCTGGTAATTGTTAGGGCGCTAATGACTCCGCTGTCGACGCCCCCTAAAGCAACAACAACAACAACAACCGGAAGCTTCAGTAACCATTAATGAAGGATTGTGTGTAATTCCAGTACTGAATACCGCAGAGAAGGAAGTAATCTTAAAGAACCCTTGTGTATATGCTGAAGAATATGTAGAGGAGCTGGAAAGGAAAGTGCGAACAATAGAGCCGCGGCAGAATCAGAAGAAGATGGAGCGGATTCGACGTGTGATTGAGGGATTAAGAGACGAACATTTGAATGAAGAGGAGAAAAGGGTCATAAGAGAGCTGTGTGTGGCTTATAGTGATGTGTTCCATCTGGAGGGGGATCCACTGACCTACACGAATACGGTGAAGCATGAAATTAAGCTTAAACCTGAGGCTATAGGGAAAGTTATTAACTCCCGGCAATATAGAATTCCTGAAAGTCAAAAGCAGGATTTACAGAGAGAGAGATAGCACCTATTGCAGGATGATATCATAGCCGCAAGTACTAGCGGCTGGAATGCACCGCTTTTATTGATACCAAAGAAGAGGGATGCGGACGGTCGGCCAAAATAGAGAATAGTCATTGATTACTGAAAATTGAATGAGATTACAATAAATAGCGTATTGCCACTGCCCCTAATTTCGGAAATATTGGACCGACTAGGGAAAGCTCGTTATTTCTCTACGTTGGACCTAGCAAAAGGATACCACCAAATTTTGCTGGAGGAGAAAGATCGATGTAAGACTGCTTTCAGTTCACCCCATGTACACTGGGAGTTCAAGCGTTTAAGTATGGGATTAACCATGGGCCGGCCACTTTTCAGCGCTAATGTCTATTGTTTTGATGTGTCTGGAAGATAAGAAGCAATGACGTATGTAGATGACGTCATAGTATTTAGTGCAACGCTGGAGGAACATATCGACCGGCTTGCGGAGGTCTTTGAAAGGCTCAGAATGCACAATTTAAAGTTGCAAATGGCAAAATGTGAATTCTTACGTTCTCAAGTCACGTATTTAGGGCATCGACTAACGGAATCAGGGCGTAATGCCTGACCCGAATAAAGTGGCTGCTGTTCAAAATTTTCCAAAACCTACGACGGTGGAGCAACTACGAGGATTTCTGGGATTGGCCGGCTATTACCGTCGATTTATCCGAAATTTCAACCATATAGCCAAGCCGATGCACAAACTACTCCAGAAACGGATAGCATTTCAGTGGGGAGAAGAGCAAGAAGAAGCATTTTGCACCCTGAAGAATGCACTAGTAAATCCACCTGTGTTAAAATATCCAAACTACGAGGAAGAGTTTATAATCACTGCTGATGCAAGTAATTACGCACTGGGAGCAGTTTTGAGCCAGGGACCACTGGGGACGGATGCACCTGTAGCTTACTCCTCTCGGACACTTAGCAAGGCGGAACAGTCTTACCCTCTTATTGAACGTGAGCTGTTGGCGATAGTGTGGTCAGTGAACAGTTTCGAGCATATGTATTTGGAAGAAAATTTACAATAGTGACGGACCACAAACCGCGGAAATATCTGTTCTCGGTAAAGACCCGTCTTCACTGCTGATGAAGTTTCGCCTGAAATTACAGGAATATCAGTACACTATCCAGTACCGTGCAGGGAAGCAGAATCAAGTAGATTATGCCTTGTCACGGATCAGACATACTCAGGAGGTACCGAACGCTAACGCCGAGGCCGTTGCACAGAGTGTAGTATCCGAGCCTAGCGCCGTGGCAAGTAGTGGAACCACAGCGGAGCGAAGGGCAGAGGCGACTGCGCCGCCGTTTATGAAGAAAGAGAAGCAAGAAATCCTATGGGAGGCCCATGATACTCGTATTGGCGGCCACTAGGGTGTCTCTCTTACATATAACAGATTGAAAGAGCGTGTGTGGTGTCCCGAAGATGAGAGCAGACATCGCGCGCTATATAAAAAAAATGCAAAAAGTGCCAACTCATTAAATTGACCCAGCCGAAAACCAGGATGCCGATGAAAATTAACCGACACACCCACGCATATCTTCGAGAGGTGCGATATGGATATCGTGGGACCTCTCAAGGTCAGTTCCCAGGGGAAAAAAATATATCCTGACATTTCAGGATTCGTTGACGAAGTATTTAATAGCAGTTCCGATCCAGCGTCAGCATACCGAAAGTGTAAGCGAGGCGTTAGTCTAGGAGGTGATCCTTCGATACGGGATACCAAGCCGTCTTGTCTCGGACAACGCGGCCAATTTTACGAGCGAGGTGTTGGGGCAGGTTTGCCAATTGTTGAACGTCAAGAAGGTGTTTACCTCCCCGTACAGGCCAGAATCTAATGTCGCTCTTGAACGGACGCAAAGGACGTTGGCAGAGTACTTACGTCACTTCACGGACCAGACTCAGGAAAATTGGGATGAACTCTTGCGTTTCGCCGTGTTTGTTTTCAACACATTCGGCGACTCGCTATGAGCCTCACTCATTATTCTATGGAAGACCAGCAAACATATCTGGGGTGCTTCAGCGAAAACCAGATTATCCTAGGTATGATTACGATAGTTATGTCGCCAGCTTAAAGCATCGGATGCAGTTTCTTCACGAGGAAACGAGGAAGTTCACGCAGGCTCGGAAGGAAAAGAACAAGGTGATGTCTGATCGAACTGAAAACCCGAAGGACTTTAAGCCGGGAGATCGAGTGCTATTAACCGATCCAGCGCTGCGGAGAGGAAGGTCGAAAAAATTATCACCGCCGTTTAGAGGCCCGTATGTTGTCGAGAGTTCCCGTCCTCCAAATGTGACGTTACGAGGTCGAGGAAATAAGCTGATGACACAGTTTGCTCTGAGGCATCGAATAGTGCGGATCGCTTCCTTGTTTACGCGCGTGCCGTTCCAAGTGGTATGAGCTAGCTATTGGATTTCGTGGCAACACAGCTGTAGTGCTACTTCAATCTCAAGTTACCGTTGCGGATTAACAACACAACAGGTGGAAGATAGTGAGTGAATAGTGAAAGAGGTGTAAGCCCGCGGGCTTACAAAATGCAGGAGGACTCGGAGGGAGGTACAACAGAGGAGACGTGCGTGCTATGCGCCGATCGAAGTCAATCCCGTAAGTACGCCGCCCATTGCACATCCAGATCCTGATAAGACAACAGAAGCGTAAGCTACTTGCGTATGCCGACTTAGAACAGAATTGTTGCATAACTACCAGATATGAAGGAACCCCAACTGGGGAAATTGACCTAAATATGAATATCGATAGAGTTCCATCCATGCCTAATAACCCCACAATTTCCACAGGCCTTACAGCAAGTGAAGAGACAGCCCAATCAGAAATGTCAATAACAACTTATACTAGCAATTGCAACCAAGTGCCATAGTTAACGGACCCAGGGTTTTTACCAACAGATGATTCAACAAATGCTCAAGCAGCTACTCCATTGAGACAAGATAAATTCATGTATTCAGAACGCGATTCTGGTCCATTCATAGTTTATTGCAGAACAGACGAACTCGGAAGACCACCCAAATAGAGGCGCCCTCGGACGTCTACACCCCATGTCCGTTGGCAAATTTATTAGGACTCGATCCAGAAATGAAACATTCGATACTTAACATATCAGCTAAGGGGAAGAACCGTGTCCAGATCGAATTCAACACTATAAGGCAGCAACAGCTTGTCATCAGTCACCAGCCACCCCCAGAACATAAAATTCTTTATACCGCGCTATTGCACCGTTAAAGAAGGGATAATAAGAGGGGTAGACACAAGATTAACTGAGGAGGAAATACTAAATGTAATAGATTCAAATATCGAAGTAATAGCAGTTAGAAGACTAAAACGTAAGATCATAATCGACGGAAACTGTCAGTGGATCCCGCGCCAAATGGTATGCATGACATTCAAAGGACAGAGCCTACCACCACACGTTTACATCCACTACACTAGATGTCAAGTCGAACCATACGTGCAAAGAGTTACTCAGTGTTATAAATGCTTGAGATATGGCCATGTCAACAAGCAATGTCGCAGCAATGCTCGATGTGCCAAATGCGGAGAATCCCATGAAACATCTGGATGTAACAGAACCGACAACTTTCACTGCGCATTATGTAGAGGAGACCATATAGCCATATCAAGCTCCTGCCCAGAGTTTGTGAAACAAAAGCGCATCAAGACACTTATGGCCTACAATAACCTCACATTAGAACAAGCCTCAATACTAGAAAATCCAACATCTTATGCTAAACAAGTTGCCAGACCCTCCTTCACCCCAGATCCATCCAGATTCCCGCCAATGCGCACGCCTAAATCCGGAAGGTTAACAACCACTCCCACACAAGCACAAGAAGTAGCTAAACCTACCCCTAATCTGCAAGAGAGACTCCATAAGCAAACCAGAGCGGAGCCTTCACCCAAACAACAACCAAACCAGAGGTCAACATGTAAGGATTCCATCAGAACAGTACTTTGATCACGGACCTTCCATAGCGGCTCGATAAGCTACAACCCTCACAGGCCCCTGAGCGTCGAAAATGAAGATTCACTCATAGACAAAGTCATCTCCATTGTCTCCTCGCTTTTAAAGATGGTCAGTTCAGACGTTATGCCAGACATTAGAGATTTAATCAGAAAATCCTTGTGCCCAACAATAATGGGGAGATGCAATAATTTCATTCAGTGGACCCCGCAGGGGCCTGGTACGCAAGTGCCAGGTACGGGTTTGGCGAACCCGCGGTGCCCGAGCTGGAAACTTGTGAGCGCCGCAAGTTTCCCACACCGTAAACTCCTACCATGCTTCAACGACCACCGTAGGGCGTGGCGGTGGAAAGTTGTGTGCCTAGGAGAACGGGGATCTTGGCTTAATCGCCCGGATCGCGAGGATGGTAAAAACCTCTATAAAAAACCCTCACCTCAAGGTCAGCCACGTGCCGAGGAGGTGTATGGGTGGAGAGGAAATTCCACTCGCTAACGTGCAACCTCAGGGGCACCTGCGCACCCCTGTTGTATAAGCATTTCTTCTTATACTGGTTTTTACTCGTGGGAACAAAAATTCCTTCCACAAAAAAACCAAAAAAACCCCTGCGGCCCGGGTGTGTCGCAGGTTATAAAAACACACCCAGTTCTTACAAACGGGCTAGGGTGTGAAAGCCCTCCCCCGGATGTAGACAGTAACAGCAAGGGTTGTAACATTGACAATGCCTTCGTTATTATGACAAGGGTGGAGGGATCTTTTGAGAAGGTCTCTCCATTCTATGTTCAGAAAGCTTTAGAGGGGTATTGCGGGTACCCTCAAATCTGTAAAAAAAGCTGAGGAATGGGACACTGCTTATGGAAACATCCACCCAGAGGCAGGCTGTCCAACTCCTTAAGTGCGAGAAGCTCGGGGAGTTCGCAGTGAAGTGCGAACTCCATAAAACTCTAAATTCAAGTAAAGGTGTCATCACCAGCAGGGACCTTATGATTTAGAGACCGAGGACTCCTTAAGGAGTGGTCAACAGAACATGTGGCGAGGTTCGTCAGATTAAACGAAGGGTAACGGCAGTCTTGAGAAGACAGCCACCTTCGTCCTGACGTTCGACACTCCAATGTTGCCCAAAAACATCAAGGCAGGGTTATTGAACTTGAATATTCGCCCGTATGTACCGGACCGAATGCGCTGCTTTAAGTGCCAGCGGTTCGGTCATACGACGGCCACCTGCAAGGGCAACCCCACCTGTGGGAAGTGCGGAAAAGGACGGCTCATGAGCCAGGCACGAGCTGCACGCTCCCACAGGTGTGTGTCAACTGCTCCGGGGCACATCCAGCCTGGAGCAGATAGTGTCGATTGTATCTGGAGGAAAAAAAGATACAGGAGTTGAAAACGAAAGAGCGGATTTCTTATGGCGAAGCCAAAAAGAAATATAAGGCTCTGGCTCCACCAGTCTTCGCTACCAGCTTCGCGAAGACGTTATCAACTCCCGTCAGGAAAGAAAGTATTGCTACCCAGACGTCCGTTGCGGACATGGGCACAAGTCCAATGTGCTCATGTCAGTGCAGATGTGGTGCCACACCCATCAAGGTCATTACACCTAGGACCTCGCACGTCGGTAGCAATACTCTGACAACACCGACCACATCGACAGCAGGTTCAGCATGTCCACCAGCAAAGACACTGCCATCCGCTACAGCAGTGGGTCCCTCTGCAGCAGCAGAAGCGGCCCCTGAAGGAGAAACAGCAACTGCAAAAGTAGTGATAACGGCAACGCCATCTGCCGGTAGCGGATGGCAAACAGTGCAAAGGGTAAGGGGTCCGAAATTTAAGCTGACGGACCCCGCTATGTTTGTGAAATCCCCTCCGACTTCTCCTCCCAGATCCCCTTCTGGAAAGGAGAAGAGGAGGGACAGGCCTCGGCGGATGAAAAATCCGCAAGACCCCGAGGCCTCACAACGAAAATCGTCTTCGGACACCGAAGACGATATCATGCTGGTGGACGCACCTTGTTCCGTTCCTCAGCTATCAGAGAAGGAAGACCCACCCGATCCGGGGGGGGTGGTGGTTTTAAATAGGTAGAATGGCTCCCATACTTCAGTGGAACGTAAACGGTTTCCAGGCTCACAAAGAGGAAGTCCAGCTCTTAGCACGGTCTAATCCATTGTGTCTCTGTCTCCAGGAGACACACTTTAGACCACAACATCAGACTGTGCTAAGAGGTTATGACATATTCCGAAAGGACGATACCGAGGGTGATCGAGCGAGGGGCGGGGTGGCCGTGTTTGTTCGGACACTGTCCACTCCGAACCCGTCGCTCTCACCTCTCATCTACAAGCAGTAGCGGTGAAAATACACGGTCCAATACAACTGACCGTATGCTCTGTCTATCTGCCACCCAGTTTGTCCGTCGACTACGACGACATGGTTGGCATTACACGACAACTCACTCGGCCCTTTCTCCTTTTGGGAGATTTCAAACGCCCACAGTGCGTTGTGGGGTTCCACCACCGATTGCCCCCGGGGCCGAGTGATTGGTAGATTGATGGAGCAGGAGGAAATTTGTATCCTGAATACAGGGCAAATGACTCATTTCACCACTGCTACCGGTACGTCTTCTGCCATTGACCTTTCCTTGTGTTCTCCCTCAATCGCAGACTCCGTGCTATGGGAGGTGGATCGCGACCTACATGGAAGCGACCACTTCCCTATTTGGTTGCACGTCGAGTGCGATCGTGGGGGAGGAAATAACCGGCGCAAATGGAACGTCAGTTGTGCAGATTGGCAACTCTATTGCCGCTCTGTACAACTGCAACTTGTAGGCAGTATACAAGAGAAGGTGAATCACTTCACGGAAGTGATTCACCGTGCAGCTGACGTTTCCATGCCGAAAAGCTCCGGAACGCTGCGAAGGACGCCCGTCCCCTGGTGGAACGACGAATGTCGTTCCGCTATTCAGGGTCGCAGACGGGCGTTGCGGCGTTTTAGGTTGTATCCTACATCCGACAACCTGGCAGCGGTTCCGTATAGCAAGAGCTAAGGCGCGCCGTGTTATTAAGGAGAGTAAGAAGAGGTCATGGCAGAACTTTGCGAGCACTATCAATCGTTCCACACCTTCGTCGAAAGTATGGGAGTCCATTCGCCGTATATCTGGAAGGTACTCCCGCGCACCAGTATCTGGGTTACTGGATCATGGACGTATTATTACTGACGAACGAAGCATAGCGCAGCTGATGGCGAAGAACTTCGCCGCCATCACTTCGTCCGATAACTTTGACCCTCGGTTTCAGCGACGTAGAGTCGCTGCCGAGAGGCGCCCGCTGTGCTTCGATTCGTCGAATACAGAGGCCTACAACTGCCCATTTACATCTTGGGAGCTGGAGTCAGCGTTGAACAGCGCAAATGACACTGCTCCAGGGCCTGATCTGATCCAGTACCAGATGCTGAGGCATCTCGGTAAGGATGCTAAAAAGTACCTTCTAGATATTTTTAACGATATTTGGACCGGAGGACACTTCCCCGACTCGTGGAAAGAAGCAACACTGATTCCTATTTTAAAGCCTGGAAAGGATAAGTTGTTGCCAGGTAGTTATCGTAGTATTGCCCTGACAAGCTGCGTGGGGAAGACACTGGAGAGGATGGTAAAACCGCCGCCTCGTCTGGTGTCTTGAATCCCGTAATCTGCTGAGCCGCTTTCAGTGTGGATTCAGGAAGTTCCGTTCCACCATGGACAACCTGATCCTCCTGGAGGCGGCAATACAAGATGCGTTCATCCGCAGCCAACACCTTGTGGGCGTCTTTTTCGATCTAGAAAAGGCCTACGATACTACCTGGCGCCATGTTATTTTAAAACAGTTGCACGAATGGGGCTTTAGGGGGTAATCTGCCCCGTTTTTTAAAATCATTTTTATCTGGACGTTGCTTCCGGTACCGAGTCGGTGGTGAAGTGTCTGATCTTTTTATACAGGAAAACGGTGTTCCTCAAGGGTCAGTTTTAAGCGTGACTCTTTTCGCTATTGCGATAAATAGTATTTTAAACGTTATAAGGAGTCCTATAGGGTACTCCTTATATGTGGACGATTTTTTAATATTTATTGCTTCATCCAGCCTGAGAAGCGCGGAGCGGCAGTTGCAACTCACGTTGAACAGGCTGGATGAATGGTCAGTGCACACCGGTTTCGTTTCTCTGCCGAGAAAACCCGGTGTGTACTTTTTAGTCGTAGTAGGACTCTTTTACCAGAGCCTCACCTTACCTTGAGGAACACCGTTTTACGTTTTACTGACACTGTTCGGTTTCTGGGCCTCATTTTAGACACTAGGCTAACCTGGCTGCCACATCTTAAAGATGTGAAAGCCAGAGCCTCCAAAGCTCTTAATGTTTTAAAATGTCTGTGTGGCAGGTCATGGGGCGCTGACCGCTCCTGCCTGCTACAATTTTACAGAGCCTTTGTACAGTCACGGTTGGAATACGGTTGTATAGTCTATGGTTCGGCACGGGACAGTTATCTGCGTATATTGGATAGTGTACACCATGCAGGAATTCGGCTCGCCATAGGTGCATATCGCACCAGCCCTATTGTCAGCATTTGTGCTGACTCGGGCGAGCCGCCGCCTTACCATCCGTCGGCAACTCCTCATGGTGAGACACTACCTCCATGTTGCCATAACACCTGGCAGTCCCGTGTACGACATAGTTTTGCATCCTAACTACGAGCGGCTCTATACCAACCGGCATAGAGCCACTAAACCGTTCAGCTACCGTACAAAGGCTATTTTAGAACAATGCGGATTCGAGCTTCCTTCTTTTTATCACCAGGGTTGGAGTAAATCTCCTCCCTGGCTTTTAAAGAGGCCCAGAACGATTTTAGAATTATCGCGGATAATGTTTTTATCAGAATTTTTAGAGATGTCTTAAACCAGCATCAAAATTTTACCCCGGTATTTATGGATGGGTCTAAGCAGGCTAACGGAGTTGGCTGCTCCGTCGTGTTCCCTCGAGCGACTTACACATATAAAATTGACGGCAGGTGCAGCGTTTTTACTGCCGAGTGCTACGCCGTGCTAAAGTCGCTCCAGCATATGAAAGTAAATCGCGATAAGTGTTTCATCATATGCTGTGATTCCCTCAGCTGTATTCAGGCCATAGGAAATATGTATCCAGCAGATCGTGTTGTCCAGGACATCCAGGACGCCCTCCTTTCCCTCCAATCTCGTGGAAAGGAGGTATTATTCTGCTGGGTACCGGGCCATGTGGGCACTGTCCTCTAACTCATAGTTTCCTTCTCCGCCGAGAGGACCCTCCGGAATGTGATGCTTGTGGCGTACCTTTGACGGTACGCCACATTTTAACTGATTGTGTTTTATTTTCTGACTTAAGGGCAGACGTTGGCTTAGCCAACGATCTGTCCCTTATTTTAAACAATGACGGTGACAACGTGGCTAAGGTTTTAAAGTTTTGTTGCTTGGCCGGTCTTGTCCCAAAAATTTTGGGCAGATCGGCCTAGGTTTTAGATTGGATTGGTGGCCTTTTACAACCACCAATCCAAGTACTTTTTTTACTTGTGACACTGTTTATATGGCTGGCCCTTTTACAGCCAGCCAGCTAACTTGTTTTTTAAACTGGTTGGCCCTTTTACAGCCAACCAGTTAATGTATGTGGTTTTATATTTTATTGCCTTGCCTCAGTTTTATATCTTATGTTGCCGTCTGTGTGGCCGATCTCTTTACAGTTGGCCATGCAGGCGGTATTTTAGTTGATATGTTAGTATTTTATTGTGCAGTCTCTGTGGCCGAACCCTTTACAGTCGGCCACACAGACGGCAATTTTGCCACGTTGTCACTCCTGGTTGTTGCTAGGGCGCTAATGACCCCGTCGTCGACGCGCCCTAAAATCCTAACAACAACAACAACAGCAAGGAGCTGACACCACAGGCTGAGCACGGGGGCTCGCCGCCAGCACAGCAAGGTCGAGGCCTCGCCGCGTCAGCGCTCACAGTTGGAGTCTACGCGCCAGCACAACAAACGCCAGAGGCAGACGTGTCGTTCCTCCCTGACCATAACCTTCCTCTTTCCGTTTTTTGTTGGTGTTAATTAGTTAAGTAGGGGAATTAGATGTAAGAAACATTGTATGTACATATCACTTGTTACTAGACTAAGTATTGGCGCGAGTGGATGTCGCGCCTTGTTGCGAGGGTGGAGATGTAGTGACCACAGGCCACTGTAACAGTTTTCAAAACAATTACCCAACGGCTGATTGCGAGCAGCGGGCATACGAAACCACCGAGTTGCCAGGCATCGCACTCTAAGTAGGACACTGAGACAGCAGACTCGCCCCACTAGCATGACCGCATCGAACCCAGGAGCGAGGTCGAATTTGGGGCTCTCTGCCGCCGCTGCAGCCGCTGTCTTCCGCCGCCGCCGCCAGAGGTGTCGCAGGGACAACCTCGGGGTAACCGGCCAGTAGCAGAGGAGCCGCTGCCGTCGACATCGTCACAGCCGCTGAGCACAGACAGGTGGGAACACTCTGCTGATTGGTTGTGGGATTGTTAGATGCCTGGGGAGTCACGGGAAGCCATAGAATAATACTCCCACGTTATGTCCGCTCGCTTTCGCATTCAGCCCTAGTGCCTTTAAATATCATACGACAGCAAATCACCTTATAGGTCTTACTTCAGTCACAAATCACGTTATTGTACCTAAACCTGACAGATATGTGTATGTATGGTTACTTGTAATAAAGCTGTACTGCAGGCGTTGATTCAATTGATCTGCTTCTTATAAAACGGGGAATGGTTGTGTGCGCTCGGCAATACTCCGACCACGCAATCCTTGCCTATTGGCTTGCTCTCGGGAGGAAACTAGGAGGATATCTCCCCATGTTACTACATGTTAAACATTCCGCTAGTAGACAGTGAAATATTTAATATCTATAAGCTATGGCCTCTACCAGTCGAAGTGAATCACAGTAAACAATTATTTACCTATATAGCGCCTGAAAAAGAATTTTTGTTAATTGATGATGCAAAAAGACAATAAGTCAAGTTACACAATGATCAGTTAATATGCAAAAAGTTAGAGCCTAACCATAGCATTTGTAAACAAACATTTGTGTTATTATCAACATACGACCATGAAGTATGTGAAGCTAGGATGCTTCAGCCCATAGTAAAAATCCCAAATGATCGTATTCAAAAGTATATTACATTAACCCTTTGACTGCTGTAGACGCGTTAACGCGCGTGGCTACTACTGCGCCCAGGTGCTCCAGACGTGTATACACGCGCCGCCTTGCCGCTCTGTCTCTGCTCCAGACGTGTATACACGCGCCGCCTCGCCGCCCTGTCTGTACTCCAGACGTGTTAACCACGCTAGCCTCTTAGCGGCCTGGCTATGAAGCCATATTTCCACCCAGGGTGGTTAGTTGTTTTCCTCATTCGGCCCTTGAGCATTGTCAGCTGCGATCTAATTTGTGTTGCACTTTTCCTTTTAGTTTTCGCTGAGAAAATGGCATACAGTCATTATTTTTTTTAACTGCTTAACGTCTCTTAACAGCGAGGTTTTTAGAGATGTTAAAGAATGGGGGGCAAGGAATGGTAAGGAATTCGGCTATGGCCTTTTGAAGGAAGCATCCCGGCATTCACCTGGAGTGATTTGGGGAAACCATGGAAAACCCAAATCTGGATGCCTAGACGGGGATTTGAACCATCGTCCTCCCGAATACGCCGTCGTGTTTGTACCGCGGAAGAAATCATGGAGATTATTACTAGAAGCGACAGTGAATATAATCACTTTAATATGGATGACAGTGATAACCCTTCGACAGGATCTCGATGTAATTTTCCTAAGCTGTGTACATCAGCTAGTGGAAAATGACCATTTTTCAGAGTTTGAAGCTACAGATTGTTCGAGCGAAATGTGTGGAAAAAGAGAATGCTTTAGTGACGTGTTTGACAGCATGTGCTTGTCGATTAAGCTGCAGGACACAAGTGTGGATTACGTTAACATTCCAGCAGTTTGTCATTTTTCCTGATATTTCTAACGGAATATCATATGATATCTAATGCTGATGAGACCAACAGATACGCGAGAATCAATTCACACTATATTTTCACTATGAAGTGGTTTAAAAAGTTCTTTTTCCACATTCTCGAACACTGCATTTTAAATGCTCACGCTCTTCACCGAGTAGTAACCGGACGAAAAATGCCAGTTGCAGAGTTTCGTCTGTTGCATCCATAAATTTAAATTTCGTGAGGAATTTTTCAGGATTTCCTGACACCCCCCCCCCCTCCGTCTTGTAAGATCAAGTTCCGTGAGACGCCACCCCCCCCTTGAAATCGCCCTCGCAACTTTTTGAGACCTTTTTTCCAAATTTCATTCTTATTGCAAATTCAAAGAAGAGCACGCCAATGCGTAAATGCGCTGTATGTTCGATACAGAAAGTGCGTCGAGAAACCAATGCAGAATATGTAATGTATCACTGTGTGTTGTACCATTTTTCAAGGCTTATCACACAAAAAGAATTACTAACCATGGTTAACTGCAGAGTAATAATTATATTACATTTATACGCCTCTAAAACTAAAGAAAATAATTAAAAATATATATATATATTAACCGGGTCAAAAAGAAGACTGGAAAATTTGTGCAGAATTTGTGAAAGGTATTCGGAAAGGTTCTCTCCAGATAAATTACTACGCTCACAAACTAAAAACATTTCAGTTGCTGTAATATCTATATAGTATATGAAGTACCGTCATGTTTGATTACGCAGACATTTACTTTTAGAGGAGCTTTAAACTGAAAAACTTTAGATGTTATATTAACTGTATTTATTTTGTATCTGCGGTTTCAAATCGCAGAGCGACAGCAGAAGAACTCCACACACAACGCTCCAGATGTATTCAGCACACAGCGGTCCGGTCTAATGCGGCATTCCAGCGCAGGTAAACAGCTTAGGCGTAAACAAAGTCGCACTCAGCGAGGGCTCGGCCGGCCGAACCGTAGCAGTTAAAGGGTTAAATGAAAGTGTATGGACACAAATAAGAGTTAATGAATGGCTTTTTGTAGCACCAAAGGACGAAGGGCTCACAGTTTTATGTAATGGGAATAAACCCACAGATGTAATTATTAAGGGTACGGGAAAGCTCAAATTCTTAAGTAAATGTAATGGATATGGTGCACAAATATTAATACAGTCAGAACATATCATTAGATCAAAGGTGCCGATCAATGATATAGTTCCAAATTTAAATATGGAGATAGATTGTTGTATGGTAAATAAAGAAAAGAGAAACATATCAGAAATACCTCTATATTTACCAATCGAACCAGTGGTTCGTCAGTTAGATGATCTAATGGCAGCAGGACATAAGTTGGACGAATTAGAAGATGAGATTACGTACCAGCGTTTAGTTCTTTTTCAATAGAGACTATGCCAATATGGAGTTATGACGTGACGGGGATAATAGTGTTGATAATAGTATTCTATATATGCAGATATTGTAAATGTTGCCGTGATTGTTTTAAATTCCTTTGCAAAACCATAGGTGATGACTGTTGTACTAAAATTTGTGTAAAAACAAAATTGTATATCAATACCCTGACACAGGAGTGGTTAGGTATCATCCTGCTGGAATAAACAGTGACGAAAATGAACAAATTACTTTTGGACCAATGAGAAGTCGGTATGTAGCCCAAAATAGTGGTACAGTGATAAGTGAACGTGAGCGTCACCCAGACAGATATTTAGAATATGAACAAAAGAGACCATTAATGTTTTGGTCCAAAACAGACAAGCGTTAAAATGTATACCAATTATCTTATGGTAAAAGATGTTAAAATGTTCCTTTTTTGCAGACAGAACATATGGAAATAATATATTTGTGGTACATTGTAAGATTAAGATTTTAATTTTGACAAGATTGATATATGTATGATGTATGTAAACCATTGTAAATTAAAAATTGTCAATAAGTAACAGCTCACACAGCTGATATAGAACCTGAAAATTTTGCACACTCAAGAGAGTTGGCAAAATTTTCCCCGGGAGGGGGGGGGGTTGCGAAATAATCACGGGAACACTTATATGCGGTAAATTGTGAGTATAAGACATAGGAAAACGCCTTAGGGCTACGTGATCGGACAGCGGAGGCTGCCGTTGAAGCAACGCCGATAAAGTCCACAATGTACGAGAAACAAGATCTCGGGCGGAGGTCGTCTATGAAGCAACAGAGTATAAACATCGGAAGATCACCAGGCTAGGGCGTGAAGGTATACGTGACCTAACGCAGTGGAGAAACCCGATGAAGTACTTGACGGACGCTACAGAAGCATCGAGAAGGTAGATTATGAGTACACAAGGACGTCATCAAGAGATATAAAAGAAGGTAGCATGGCTACTGGCAGGCAGAGTAGGGCGGAGCAGTAACAGAGTAGGCCAGAGTGGACCCGAGCAGGGTATGGCAACTGCCATCAGTGGTTCGAATCCTATCTACGTCACTTCGATGTAGAAGCAGGACTTAGACTTTGGGTCGTGCACCTCCATAGGAATTTAGTCGGGCTTCGTGAGCTGTAACATTGTATCTTCAATTTCATGCAATTCTACTTACTTTACCTCATCCTTTCCACACCAAGTTCCCTAGTTTGAAGTTAGATATCCACTTGTAGCTGAGATTAATTGTTCCAAGTGGACAAAACCACTCAGTTTTAATATCAATACATACATACCGGCGATTATTCAAATTTGAATATCCTGCCTTGATGTTTTTTGGCAACGTCGGACTGTCGAACATCAGGACAGCTGTTAACCCTTCGTGTGATCTGACGTACCTCGACCACATCTTTTGTTGACCACTCCATAAGGAGTTCCTCGGTATCAATATCGATTAGGTCGTGGCAGGTGACCACGCATTTACTCGACCTTCTCACACTTAAGGAGTAGGACAGCCTGGAGTTTCCAAAAGCAGTGTCCCGTTCCTCAGCTTTTTGACAGATTTTAGGGTACCCGTAATACCCTCTAGCCCTTTGTGTATATAAAATGGAGAAACCTTCTCAAAAGATCCCTCCATCTTTGGGATTATTACTAAGGCATTATCTACAGCAAAATCCTTCCTGTTACTCAATCCATTTTCAGGAAGAGGGCTTGCAACCCTCGCCTACTTCTTAGAACTCGGTGTTTTTATATTATCCTGTGGCACACCCGTACCGCAGGTTGTTTCTATGTTTTTAAGAGATTTCATTTGGCTCCCACGAGTATGAACATATAAGAGGAAATACTCATACCACAGGGGTGCTCAGATGCCTCTGAGGTTGCACGTAGCGAGTTTTCTGCCTCTCACCCATGCACCTCCTCGGCACGTGTCTGACCTTGATTGTTTTTTTATAGAGGTTTGTACCGTCCTCGCGATCCGGGCGATGAAGCCATGATCCCCGTTCTCCCAGGCACACAACCTTCCACCCCCACGCCCTACGGTGGTCGTTGAAGCATGGTAGGAGTTTACGGTGTGGGAAACTTGCGGCGCTCACAAGTTTCCAGCTCGGGCACCGCGGGTTCGCCAAACCCGTACCTGGCACTTGCGTACCAGGCCCCTGCGGGGACCTACATCTTAGAACTCGGTGTTTTTATATTATCCAGCGCCACACCCGTACCGCAGGTTTTTTTTTCCTGTGGTTTTAAGAGATTTCATTTGGCTCGCACGAGTATGAACAGATAGGAGGAAATACTCATACCACAGGGGTGCGCAGGTGCCTCTGACGTTGCACGCTAGCGAGTTATCTGCCTCTCACCCATGCACCTCCTTGGCACGTGTTAGACCTTGATTGTCTTTTTGTATAGAGGTTTGTACCGTCCTCGCGATCTGGGCGATTACACCAAGATCCCCTTTCTCCTAGGCACACAACGTACCACCGCCACGCCCTACGGTGATTGTTGAAGCATGGTAGGAGTTTATGGTGTGGGAAACTTGCGGCGATCACAAGTTTCCAGCTCGGGCACCGCTGTTTCGCCAAACCCGTACCTGGCACTTTGTGATATAACAGGCTACTATAATAATTACTCTGTGGAATGGGTAACTAAGGAAACATTTATATAAACATATGAGGATAGATCAAGACTAGACAAGCTTGGTGAAGGCCGTGTCGTTTTTACTTTGAATTTTGAGTTACTGTGGAAAAGAACCTGTACATATTCCGATTATTAAGGATGTTATAGAATTATAATAAAAAGGGAATTAATTCACATTAGAATATTATTTATTTGGCGAAGCTGGATGATGTGGAACGGAAATTGTGTTACTTATTTTCTCATAGTAAAGGAAATAAAACTTTAGAAGAAACTACAATAAATAATTAAGGAGATATTTTCACTACGACGACAGGGTAAAATAAATTAAAATACGAGATCAACGATTAGAAATACAAGATGGCGACCGAGCCGACACGCAGTAACAAATAAAATACAAATTATCACGACACACAAGAAACTGGCCGAAGCTCGTCGGTGAAGAAGAGCATTCCACGAGAAGCCAAGATGGCCGACGCACACAACAACGTGTCGAGCCGCTCTGTAGTATAATCGCATTTTGAGTGGGTAAAATATCATCTGGCGTTACACAAAGTATACGTCTCGTTAAATTAAGTGTGCCGAAATACGCAATAGCAAAAAATTGTGCGTTTCAGATCAAAACTGTGTGAACAATAAGTTATTCTTATATTTTGTGTGAGCTCACGGTGTGCTTAGTATTTTTCGGGGCAGAAGTTTTCGGTGCGAACTCGCCGATTGTGAGAGTGCCGTAATCTTTAAGCAAATTAAGTGAAAAGTGAGTAAACTGTGAAGATTAACCCGTTGTTAAGAGTGGAGCTACACAGTACGACGCGGGACAACGACCTCGTCCGCCAGTCACGCGGCCGTCGTGACGCGTTGCTGTCACAACGTCATACCGCCCGCGTCGGCGTCAGCAGGCCTGTCCAGCTGTCTTCGCTGCCGATTCAGCACCTCTACAACTGCGTGAGTACATCGCATCCGCACACGGCCGCAACCTCCATAAATCCCGTCCACGGTTCACTGTCAAGCAAATGTAGCATTTAAACTTTTCTCAGATCCCCACCTGTCAAAAGCCATGTCTGTAGATAGGTATTCAAATGAATCCCGCGGTGATTCAGCAACGGACACATCGGGCAGATTGGAAGATCTAATTGTAGCCATGGACATTGAAAAAACGGTTCAAAGAGCTTTCACTTTATATCGATAAGGAACTTCCAAATCAGAAAATGACGCACATAAAAATGGCTCCCTTAAAGGAAAAGATAGCCCAATGGGCACTGGCTCAGGCAATGCTAATCGGTAGAATGACACAACTGCAAATCGAAAATGAAAGGCTGCGAAAGGAAAATAATGTAGTGATCTCAAAACCTAGAAAAACATATGCCCAAGCGGCTTCTAGCACTACCATACTCACAAAAACAAAGGCGCAGATTGAGAGTGCTCTAAAGAACCAGACGGGCACTGTATTATTTCATCAAAAAACCAAAAAGGAGCAAGGGAGGTACAAAAGAAATTTACAGAACTTCTAGACCCTAAAAAAGATCAAATAAGGATCAAAAGCATGAGGACCACAGCAAAAATGTTAATTGTGGAAACGGAGTCAAGTGAGGACACTAAAAAGATAATGGAAAATTCAAAACTACAAGAGGAACTTAAATGTGAGCCACCTAAGAAAAGGCGTCCGTTAATAATATTATATGATATACCGACTGGAATGAAAGAGGAGGAAATACGAGACTGTGTTTATTACCAAAATCTTGAGGGTACAGTCAGTAAAGCTGACTAGGAGAAAGGATTCGTCTTAAAATTCAGAAACTGGCCCTAAAGGAAAAGCCACTGTTCATCATGTGGCGGAAGTAGATCCACAGCTAAGAAAAATCATTATTGCCAAACAGCGGTTATATTTGGGCTTCCAGTCAATAGCCGTTAAAGACTTCCTAGTAGTACCTAAGTGCATTAAATGTTACGGTCTAGGACACATTAGCAAGCACTGCAACAAAGAAAAGTCCACATGCTCTCATTGTGGCGAAGAGGATCACAACAGATCTGAATGTGATAAAAAAGGACAACCTCCCATCTGCGTGCCTTGTATGAAGCGAGGGAAAAAAGTAAATTGTTCATCAAAGGACGACTGTCCCACATACCAGATGTTGCTTCAAAGAACCATAAATAAAATAGATTATGGACAATAAGACCGTATCAGATCTAGTTATCAACAAAATTCTGAGATTCAAGCGATAACTCAGAGAGGATTTCTACATCTGGTATCAAAGGGAAAAAGCGCAAGCCTCCAAGTAGAAGACTAAGAGACATGCTGAGGGCATGGGAATACTGGAAAAAGAAAGGACTGAAAGAAGACATAAGAGTAGATGCTAGCACCCAGACCGATGGAATTGGGGATGCAATAACTAAACAACAATCGACACAGAACATTAACACGAATGTATCACAAAAATGCAACCCTATAGAAATTTATAAAGAATGCGAAAAGGCAATGCGACTTGCAAGACTAGAGGAAATGTCACTACTTACAATAGCACTAAGGCACTTAATTAGAACGGGACACAGCAAAGGCAGGTCCATAACATTTCCAGTTCCGGAAGCCATAGATAGGATACAATTAAAAGCAGCAAATCTTCCCACAAGTCCAGTTCATCTTATGGAGATCGTTTTAGAAGTGTTCGACAGAAGAGGAGAAGAATTTGACCTTGAAGATTTGTACAGACAACTAGTGATAACACATGGCCGCATTGCTATTGATTATAGGCAACAATGGCCTAAGAGTCACATACATACACACCACCCATGAACAAATACGGAGTCAATGTAGCACAACTTAATGGAAGGCGCACTGAGGCCGTGTTATTAGAAGCAAGAAGATTAGCAGAAGAAATGAATTTCGACGTACTGTGCCTTCAAGAACCGTACACTAGTGCAGGGAGGGTACCACATATGCCTGTAACATCACAAATAGTATGTGAAGGTGAACATCCAATGGCTGCTATAATTGTACTTAACAGGAACTATACAGTCACGAAAATTGCCCAGTTATGTAATGAGAACGTTACCTGCGTTGAAATAACAACACATAATGAAAGAAATGTGATTGCTAGTCTGTACTTTCAATATAGTGACGAAATAGATGGATACCTTGAAAAAATGAGGGAAATCGAAGAAGCAATGGGAAACAGACCAGTAGTGTACACAATGGATGCCAATGCTAAATCTCCACTCTGGCATAGTAAGATCAGGGATGAGCGAGGAATATCGTTAGAGCAGACTATTTTCGAACTGAATCTGGAAGTTATGAATAAACCCTTCAATCCCTACACATTCCAAAATAGAGCTGGTGCAGCAACAAACATAGATGTAACATTAGCAAATGGGAAAGCTTTCAGATTAGTCCAAAACTGGAAAGTTGGGCAAAATCTAACAACATCAGACCATAACGTCATCTATTTCTCCATATCTAATGCCCAAGAGCAAGATATGATAGACGAATGTTGGTCATATTCCTATAAAACAGTGAACTACCAGCACTGCCAGAAATATCAGATAATGTTGACCTAAAGGTGATAGAACTGACGAATGCGATACAACATGCCATGAAGGTATCAACAGTGCAAAAGAGAAAGCTCAATGATAAAAGAGGTATTCTGTGGAACGATACGCTTCAGAGGTTAAGGACAAAAGTAAGGAGAACTCGAAGGCACTACCACCATGCTAAAACTGCCGCTTAACGTAGCTGGACACTGGATCAGTACAGGTCAGCGAAAGCTGAGTACCATCAGAAACTTCAGGATGTTAGACTAACAAGCTGGGAGACATACATTAGCAAAAACTTGTTATTAAACCCATGGGGACTTCCGTACAAACTAGCTGCGCAGAAGATAAAATCACCTACTATTTTTTCTACGCTCAGGAAAGGAGATGGAAGTATGACAAGCAGTTGGCAGGAATCGGCGGAACTTCTCCTGAAAACGCTCTTGCCGGACGACCAGCAGGAGTCCGATTCAGAGGAACACAAACTCATAAGGCAACTAATGAATAACGAATATGAAAACGACATGTTGGTTCTACCATTCGCTCAAGAGGAAGTAAGTACCGCAATAAGCGCGATGAAGAGAAATAAAGCACCAGGACCTGACGGGATAACAGCAGAAGTCTTGCAAGCCTTAAGTCAGCAAATAGTTCCTTACCTTACCGAATTGCTGAACGCCTGCCTGCTGCAGGGAAGGATACCTCATAGTTGGAAAACATCAAGCATAAAAATTATAAGGAAAGGAGAAGATAAGGACCCTACACTACCAAAGTCTTACAGACCAATTTGCCTGCTAAATACACTTGGGAAAATTCAAGAAAAATTATTATGTAAAAGAATTAAAGAATTCAGATTATTGAAAGGTATGAATCAGCAGCAGTTCGGCTTCCGGAAAGGCAGGTCAACAGAGGATGCGATAAATGAAGTTCAGAGGATAGTCAACTCGACAAACAAAAAATATGTCATTGGCATATGTATCGACATTTGCGGCGCCTTTGATAACTTATGGTGGCCGAGTATGTTCGCCCGACTAAGGGAGTTAGGATGCCCACGAGTGTTGTATGAGAGCTTCAAAGACTACTGTCGCAGAAGAACTGCAACACTTCAGAGCTTTGGTCAGAAACTGACAAAGCATCTCACAAAAGGATGTCCACAAGGTTCAGTATGTGGCCCAGAATTCTGGGATATTGCTCTGGAACCTGTCCTTAACAGACTCATGGGTCTGGCAGAGCTTGAAGGAATCGTTGCCTTCACAGATGATATCTTGCTGCTGGTTGGAGGAAATAATAGAAGAGAGATCGAGACAAACACCAAAGAAATAATGAAAGTAATGGAATGCTGGTGTAAACAAGTTAAGCTCCAGCTAGCACCAACAAAAACCCAATACATTTTGATGAAAGGAACACTGAAACGCAACCCCACTGTGAAGCTTGGAGAAAATTGCATTAAAAGACGCAAAACAGTAAGATACTTAGGAGTTGTTCTGGATGAACATAGGAATTTCAAAGATCACATTGACTATATATGCCAAAGAACGACTGCAGCAATGAACAAAATAATTAGCATTGGGCAAAGAAGATTTCTAATCCCACTGCCGACTATATGGCTGTATCATGGTGCCATTACCACAGGTATTGCAAGTTATGGAGCGAGCACATGGGCGCATAGGTTAAGATTGGTTAAACCTGCAAGGGATATCAGACGAATGCAACGAGGAATTCTCTTGCGTCTTACAGGCGCATTCGGAAGTACCCCAACTGATGCACTTACAGTCATTCTCGGAATATGTCCTTTAGATCTGGAAATAAGAAAAAGAGCAGCATGTTACTGGCTACGAAAAGGAAACTTAGACAAGATAACAGAAATCCTGGGTCAAGTGGCAACCAAGAAGACAGACATCAAAAATTGTATTTTGAATGAATGGCAACAGCAGTGGAACAATTCGGAAACAGGAAGGAGAGTATTTGAAATTCTTCCTGACATCAGAGAGAGGATACGTATGAAGCACTTCAATCCATCCCGAGGGTTAATACATTTCCTCACCGGTCATGGACCGTATGAAACATATCTTCATAGGATCAATAGGACAGAGAATGATCTATGTGCGTGCAGATCTCCAGGAACACCTGAACATAAACTGTTTGAATGTGCTCTAGTTGATGATCAAATCAAACAGTACAGAATGAAGCTCATGGGGAAAACTGTCAAGGAAATTATGAAAGACAACCTCCTCCTGAATGAACTCGACAAGCTGGCAGATGCTGTGTCAGATGCAGCCAGGGAGCAGTATCGGCTTCAGCATATCCAGCAACCTGCCGGAACACAACAAGCCATTTAAGGAATGAGACAAGATACTCTAAACGGACGAGATACAAACAACTAAGTGGAACGCTGATGCCGGAAGTGTGGCTTCTGGAATTTACCGAAGCTTATTTCTTCAATGGATGCCAGCGTTAAACGAACTTTTGAAAACTCAAGATGTTCAGTTATTTAGTATTAGTGGGTAATATTTTTTACTAACAGGTTGATAAATTACAGTGTGTAGTAATAATAGTTAATTGTTTGTACCATTTTCGTAGTATATAGGATTTGTGTTAACTTTACAAAATTTTTGTTTATTATAAATTTCAATACAGTATTAAGAAATAACGGTTCGTTGTAGACTCTAGATAACGAACCATCTGAATGTACAGTTAAATAAATAAATAAATAAATTCCACGAGAACCCAACAAAAAATCTATGGCAGCGCCATACCATGGAGGAAGGAACTTCCTCCATGCGCCATACTAACTACCCGAAGCAAACATCGCAGACTGTGGACAGCTGTTTACCGATCGAGGAGTACCTTTGCCTGCGCCGGCTGCTGTCTATGTCAACAAGCGACCCATGCCGTTAAAGTTATAAAGATAAGTGATTTTTTTTATACTGAACTAAAGTGGCGCAGATTATCATGAAGTACGAAACATTGGCTGTATGACAATTTAGATATAATAATTTTGAAAGATTCCAGTACTCTCTTCACCTGATATATTATTCAGATAGTAAACTAATAATATTTCCGATCGTGTAAATATATTAGCGCAAGTTACATGAGAATTTTCCTAATACAGATTAGACAAATGACAGATAATGAATAATCGTATATAAACTAAATAGTAATTGCTTTTAATTAGAGATTAGTTTTTGCTTGTGTTACTTTCTACAACTATTTAAATATGCAGGAGCCTGAAAATCCTAGGTAAACGCAGTCATCGAGCCTTTCTCAGAATATGGTGCTAAACAGTGATGACGTTACGGGTGATTTTTATGGGTTTCCCGAGAGTGTATCATCGCCGGTTACTCGTGTTGATACACTAGTACCGACCAATGATAACCAACCAAAATCAGGCGTGAACAATAAACTTTCTTCAGAAATTTCTGAATTGAAGCAATTGGTATTAGGACTCTTCTCACAGTTAAAATCTGAGTTGACTGAACACAAAAATGAAATATTGGAACAAGTTAATCAATCAAAGTAACAATTAAAATCTGAGTTGAATGAACAAAAAAATGAAATGGGGAATCAAGTGAAGAAAATGGAATCAGACATCACTACATTAGTTACTACTCCAATAGATACTATTACAGAAGTAGTAGGGCAAAAAAACACTCACCACCTGCTTAGTCCAAAACTCTGATACACTAGGAGTTTATGGTGTGGGAAACTTGCGGCGATCACAAGTTTCCAGCTCAGGCACCGCGGTTTCGCCAAACCCGTACCTGGCACTTGCGTACCAGATTAATGTAAAAATTTCAATAACTGTAATGAAATATACTGTCCATTTGGATTTGTTTTCTTCTAAGTAAGATAAAAAGATATTTTTAAAATTTTAGTGTGGTTTTTTGAGCGCGGTTTTTATGTTTGTTAACTAATTATTTTATTGTTAAATTCTTAGTGGTGTTATCGTTTGTTTTGTATTTTAATTATGGCGCAGCAGTCCTAGTTTTTCGAACTTCCAGGTAGCTCAGTTGCTAAGGCGCTTGCTTCCAAAAAAATTCTGGTTTGATGTACCCCAACAACTTCCAGAAAGGAGTGAATTGGATGCTGTGTTGAGGAATGTCAGTTTCATTTTGGTCCAGGCTGTGTTTCAACCTAATCGGAACATCTCTTAAAGCTGCTGCTCGATAATCGAAAAATTTAACACCTGGGCATTAATACAAACCATCTGTCTCTGGAGTGTATCTGTTTGTCCCGTCATCACGAAGAAAATATAGGTTTCTAATTGGTTTCACAACGTGAAAGCTTGGGGTCCAAGTTAAAATCTGAGGTAGGCTCAATGTTGAGACATTTTATGAATATTCTGCCATAACTTTAAAATAGCTGAACTGATTTTGAGTGCATTTGAAACTTTGGATACTTGTAAAGAACATTGGAAAATAAAAGGGGTGGGGGTAAAGTGGAAGAGGGATTGGGTTTTTATGTACCATATGTAGACTGTCTTTTCTGTTTTCATTTAAAGTATATGTGTGTAAATTTCCATTTATATCAGATTAAAACTGTAGGTATGTATAAAAACCAACTAAGGGATGTAGAGGCAAAGAGTAGTTTGATTTTTGTAAAACTAGTGTGGACAGTATATTTCTTTCTTTTAAAGTATGCGTATGCAAAGTACCATCAAAAGCAGATAAAAGCTGTTGCTTTGTATAAAGAACATATGCAAAAATTAAATGGGATAAAGGAGTGAGCAGTTGGCTTTAGTGAACAGAACTATGTTTCTGTTTGTTTTTAAGTTTACATGTGCAGTGTTTCATATAAATCTGATAAAACTGTGGGTATCCATAAAGAACATTGTAAATTAAGAGGGTTTGGGGTAAAAGGGAAAAGGGGTTGGGCTTCTACAAACTAAATTTAAACAGAATTGTTCTCTATGTTTTAAGGTATTCAGAATCTTATAAGAACTGTAGTTTTGTATAAAGAACATTAACAAAAATTAAGGGGGGGGGGGGAGATTGGCATCTCTATACCAAATACACACAGTATTTTTCTGTATGTTTTGAAGTATAGATGCACATACTTCCTTCAAAATCGGGTAGAAACTGTAGCTTTATATAAAGAACATTGACGGTCTTTAACGGGGTTGAAAGGGCCACAGCGATTTAGTTTTTGTAGAACTGAAGTGAACAGTATTTTTCTTATTCTCTTTGTTTTAAAATATGTGCATGCAAACTTCCCGCGAAATCAGATTAAATTGTGGGTTTTTACAAAAATTAAGGAATATAAAGGTGGAGAGGGATAGGTTTACTATATTTTTTATCAGAAATCTTCTCCATGAGAAAAATACGTATATGTACCAACTTTTATAGTAATTGATCAAGCGGTCGTCTGCTTGGACGTAAAAGTCACTAAGTGCAATTTTTTTCCAAATTCGATAAAAAGTCATTGTGTGTTAATGTAATCATTTCCCATAAGTATGAAAAGTCATTAAGTGAATATAACTGCTATAATGCAAATCAGAGAATGAGAAAATTCACTATTTAACTAGTTGAGAAGTTTCGTAAAAGTTGAAGTTCATCATAGTCACTTGATGAGTTTTACCATTACATGGTTTGTGTAGGTTAGGGCACTTGGTGTATTTCCCCCTAGCGGTTTTCTTTGGAACTACATATCTCTCTTTATCCAATTCAACCTGTTAACTACAAGTGAGTTATGGGTTATCCCAATAAAAACATTGTTGTGTTTATTTTGTTCGTTAAAAGTGCATTGTAATCACTTAAAAATGCTCAGTCGCGCTAAAAAGGTAGTTGCTTTGTGCAAGTCTAATGAAATTAATAATAAGGAAAAGGAATCATTAGATGAGAATAGAAACAACAATAGAAACCAGGAGTTTATGATTGAAAACACTGCAATCACGGTAAGCTTTTTCTCTACATGTGCATTACTTATTATTCTTTAAATTAATAAAGTGATTTGTATTATTAGAACAATAATTGTTATTTTTTAAATTTAGGAAAACATTGCCCTTAATGAAGACGAAATAGATAACCTGCTCTTAGATTCTGGGTCAAAGTATGTACCTTCTCCTTCAAATTCAACTCTTGATGTTCATTCAGATGAGTATACTGATCGAGAAAATAATGAAGTATGTTTTTCTTTTATAAAGTATCCGTTATGATTTGCCTCACACACAATAATAAACTATGACTTATAGGAAACGAAAACTACCAACATTAGAAAGCAGTAGGCAAAAGAAAAAAAGAAGCCGATGGAATCCCCGCAGGGGCCTGGTACGCAAGTGCCAGGTACGGGTTTGGCGAACCCGCGGTGCCCGAGCTGGAAACTTGTGAGCGCCGCAAGTTTCCCACACCGTAAACTCCTACCATGCTTCAACGACCACCGTAGGGCGTGGCGGTGGAACGTTGTGTGCCTAGGAGAACGGGGATCTTGGCTTCATCGCCCGGATCGCGAGGACGGTACAAACCTCTATAAAAAAACCCTCAACCTCACGGTCGGACACGTGCCAAGGAGGTGGATGAGTGGTGAGGCAAACCACCCGCTAACGTGCGACCTCAGGGGCACCTGCGCACCCCTGTTGTAGCAGCATTTATTTATAAACCTGTTTTGCTCGTGGGATCAAAAATTCCTTCTCACAAACAAAACAAAAACCCCTGCGGCCCGGTTGTGTCGCAGGTTAATAAAAATACACCCAGTTCAAAAAAGCGGGCGAGGGTTGAAAGCCCTCCTCCAGAAAATGAGTACAGTAACAGGAAGGACTTTGTAATTGACAATGCCTTCATAATAATGTCCAGGAAGGAGGGATCCTTCGAGAAGGTGTCCCCCTTTTATATACAAAAAGGGTTGGAACGTCTTGCTGGGATCCTTAAATCAGTCAAGAAGTTGAGGAACGGGACCCTGCTTTTGGAAACATCTACCCATAAGCAGGCTCCCGCAGGGGCCTGGTACGCAAGTGCCAGGTACGGGTTTGGCGAACCCGCGGTGCCCGAGCTGGAAACTTGTTGTTGTTGTTGTTGTTGTTTGGGTTTTAGGGCGCGTCGACAACGGGGTCATTAGCGCCCTAGCAACAACCAGGCGTGACAACGTGGCAAAATTGCCGTCTGTGTGGCCGACTGTAAAGGGGTCGGCCACAGAGACAGCACAATAAAATACTAAACTACTAACTAAAATACCGTCTGCGTGGCCGACTGTAAAGAGATCGGCCACACAGACGACTACATGAGATATAAAACTGAAACAACGCAATAAAATATAAAAATTCATACATTAACTGGTTGGCTGTAAAAGGGCCAACCAGTTTAAAAAATAAGTTAGCTGGCTGGCAGTAAAAGGGCCAGCCATATAAACAGTATCACAAGTAAAAACTGTACTTGGATTGGTGGTTGTAAATGGCCACCAATCCAATTACAAAATCTAGGCCGATCTGCCCAAAATTTTTGGGACAAGACCGGCCAAGCAGCAAAACTTTAAAACCATAGCCACGTTGTCACCGTCATCGTTTAAAATAAGGGACAGATCGTTGGCTAAGCCAACGTCTGCCCTTAGATCTAAAAACAATACACATTCGGTTAAAATGTGGCGTACCGTCAAAGGTACGCCACAAGCATCACATTGCGGAGGGTCCTCCCGGCGGAGAAGAAACCTGTGCGTCAGAGGGCAGTGCCCTATACGGAGGCGAGTAAGGAGAACCTCATCCCTCCTCGCCCGCTGGAAGGAGCTGCTCCACGGCTGAACGGTCGGTTTGACCAGCCGGAGCTTATTATGCTCAACCTCCAGCCACTGCCTCTGCCAGACGTCGAAAACCAATCTTTTCCCCTCCGAGGCAAGGTCAGACTTTGGGACCGGTTCAAAGTCGGTTCTGAACTTGTCGCAGGCTAACTTGGCAGCTTCATCAGCTGCCTCGTTCCCCCTGATTCCCACATGACCGGGTACCCAGCAGAATACGACCTCCTTCCCGCAGGACTGGAGGGAGAGGAGGGCGTCCTGGATGTCCTGGACTAGACGGTCTGCTGGGTACATAGTTGCTAACGCCTGAATACAACTGAGGGAATCACAGCATATGAGGTACTTCATATGACGGCGTCCCTTCATATGCTGGAGCGACTTTAGTATGGCATAGCACTCTGCAGTGTACACGCTGCACCTGCTATCCAGCTTGTATTTGTAAGTCGCTCGAGGGAACACTACGGAGCAGCCTACTCCGTTAGCCTGCTTAGACCCATCCGTATATTACCGGGGTAAACTCCTGATACTGGTTTAAAATGTCGTTAAAAACTCTGTTAAAAACACAGTCAGAGGTAGACAGCTTGTGGAACCTTGACATTTCTAAAATCGTTCTGGGCCTCTTTAAAAGCCAGGAGGAGATTTACTCCAACCCTGGTGATAAAAAATGGGAAACTCGAATCCGTATTGTTCAAAAATAGCCTTTGTACGGTAGCTGAACGGTTTAGTGGCTCTATGCCGGTTGGTATAGAGCCGCTCGTAGTTGGGATGTAGCACTATGTCGTACACGGGACTGCCAGGAGTTGTGGCAACATGTACATAGTGTCGCACCATGAGGAGATGCCGCCGGATGGAAAGCGGCGGCTCGCCAGACTCAGCACAAATGCTGGGTATTGGGCTAGTGCGATAGGCACCCGTGGCGAGTCGAATTCCAGCATGGTGGACACTATCCAACATCCGAAGATAGCTGTCCCGTGCCGAACTGTAAACAATACACCCGTATTCCAACCGCGACCGTACAAAGGCTCGATAAAACTGTAGCAGGCAGGAGCGGTCGGCGCCCCACGACCTGCCACACAGACATTTTAAAACGTTTAAAGCTTTCAAGGCTCTGGCTTTTACATCTTTAAGATGTGGCAGCCAGCTTAGCCTTGCGTCTAGAATGAGGCCCAGAAACCGAACAGTATCAGTAAAATGTAAAACGGTGTTCCTCAGGGTAAGGTGGGGTTCAGCTAAAAGACTTCTGCTACGAGTAAAAAGTACACACCGGGTTTTCTCGGCAGAGAATCGAAAACCGGTGTGCACTGACCATTCATCCAGCCTGTTTAGCGCGAGTTGCAGCTGCCGCTCGGCGCTTCTCAGGCTGGACGATGCAATAAAAATTAAAAAATCGTCCACATATAAAGAGAACCGAATGGGACTCCTTATAACCATAGAGATACTGTTGATTGCGATAGCAAATAGGGTCACGCTTAAAACTGACCCCTGAGGAACACCATTTTCCTGAATAAAAAGATCAGACACTTCACTACCGACTCGGTACCGGAAGCAACGACCAGATAAAAATGATTTTAAAAAACGGGGCAGGTTACCCCTAAATCCCCATTCGTGTAACTGATTTAAAATAACATGCCGCCAGGTAGTATCGTAGGCCTTTTCAAGATCGAAAAAAACACCCACAAGGTGTTGGCTGCGGATAAACGCATCCTGTATTGCCGCCTCCAGGAGGATCAGGTTGTCCAAGGTGGAACGTGACTTCCTGAATCCACACTGAAAGCGGCTCAGCAGATTACGGGATTCAAGACACCAGACGAGGCGGCGGTTAACCATCCTCTCCAGTGTCTTCCCCACGCAGCTAGTCAAGGCAATACTACGATAACTACCTGGCAACAACTTGTCTTTCCAGGTTTTAAAATAGGATAAGCGTTGCTTCTTTCCACGAGTCGGGGAAGTGTCCCCGGTCCATATATCGTTAAAAATATAGAAGGTACTCCTTAGCATCTTTATTAAGATGCCTCAGCATCTGGTACTGGATCAAATCAGGCCCTGGAGCAGTGTCGTTGCGCTGTTTAACGCTGACTCCAGCTCCCAAAATGTAAATGGGCAGTTGTAGGCCTCTGTATTCGACGATCAAAGCATAGCGCGCGCCTCTCGGCAGCAATCTTGCGTTGCTGGAACCGAGGGTCAAAATTGGTGGATGAAGTGATAGCGGCAAAGTTCTCCGCCATCAGCTGCGCTATGCTTCGTTGTCGGTAATAATACGTCCGTGATCCAGTAATCCAGATACTGGTGGACGGGAGTACCTTCCAGATATACGGCGGATAGACTCCCATACTTTCGACGAAGGTGTGGAACGATTTATGTGCTCACAAAGTTCTGCCATGACCTTTTCTTGCTCTCCTTAATAACACGACGCGCCTTAGCTCTGGCTATACGGAACGCTGCAGGTTGTCGGATGTAGGGTCAACCTGAAACGCCGCAACGCTCGTCTGCGACCCTGAATGGCGGAACGACATTCATCGTTCCACCAGGGGACGCGCGTCCTTCGCAGCGTTCCGGAGCTTTTCGGCATGGAAACGTCAGCTGCCTGGTGAATCGCCTGTGTAAGGTGATTCACCTTCTCAAGACTGTTATACTCCTTTAGAATAATGGAGCGGCGGTAGAGTTGCCAGTCGGCTTTGCTGACGTTCCATTTGCGTCGGTTATTGCCTCCTCCACGCTCAAACTCTACGTGCATCCATATTGGGAAGTGGTCGCTTCCATGAAGGTCACGATCCACCTCCCAATGCACGGAGTCCGCGATTGAGGGGGAGCACAATGAAAGGTCAATGGCAGAGGACGATCCGGAAGCAGTGGCAAAATGTGTCATTGCACCAGTATTGAGGACACATATTTCCTCTTGCTCTATTAATCTACCAACCATTCGGCCTCGGGGGCAATCGGCATTTGAGCCCCACAACGCACTATGTGCGTTGAAATCTCCTAAGGAGGAATGGCCGAGTAAGCTGCCGCAAGATGTTAGACATGTCGTAACTGATGGGCGTGTTAGGTGGTAGATAAATAGAGCATACTGTGAGTTGAGTGGGACCATAAATCCTCACTGCCACTGCTTGTAAATCAGAGGTGAGAGCTACAGGTTCGGAGTGGACAGTGTTTCGGACAAACACCGCCACTCCACCCTTCGCTCGATCACCCTCGGTATCGTCCTTACGGTACAGTCATACCCTCTTAGCACAGGTTGGTGTGATGGTCTGAAATGTGTCTCTTGCAGACAGAGACACAAAGGATCAGACCGTGCTAAGAGGTGTAACTCCTCTTTGTGAGCTGTAAATCCATTGATGTTCCACTGAAGTATGGGAGCCATCCTTACCTATTTAACCTCACCCGCCCCGGTTCGGGTGGGTCTTCGGTCATTTCCTGCTGAGGAACGGGACCAGACTCGTCCACCAGCATTTCCGTTTCTTCCTGCCCGGAAGCGGAGACAGACATCTCCGACCCAGAGGACTCCTCAAATTCCTCGTCGTTCTTTTTCTTCTTCTTCTTCTTCTTCCCCTTACCCTCCCTACTGATGGACAGTCTGGGAGGAGACGAAGAAGGGGACTTGACAAACTGGGTCGGATCAGTCTGTCTAAACTTGGGACTCTGATTTTCTGGTCACCTCTATTTCCACCGCTAGCTAATGGTATCGCTACCATTTCAATAGCACGCGGTGGAATAGGAGGTGCCGTCAACTTGATTGCTGGTGGAGTCTTTGATACTGCTGCTGGAATGGTCGAGGTTGCAGATGTGTTGCTAGCGACATCCGCGGTCCTAGGTGTCATGACCTTGGTGGTTTTGCACCACACTTGCACTGACATGAGCACGTAGTGCTTGTGCCCATGTCTGCAAAGGATGTCTGCGTAGCAACACTTTCTTTCCTGACGGGAGTCGAGACCGTCTTGGCAAAGCTTGTTCCAAATATTGGAGCGGCGAGCGCTTTCGCCTTCTTCTTTGCCTCTATATAAGGTATCCGCTCTTTGGTCTTCAACTCCTGTATCTTGCGCTCTTCAAGATACACTTGACACTCCCTACTCCAGGCAGGGTGCGACCCGGAGCAGTTGACACACACCTGTGGGAGCGTGCAATTGGCACCAGGCTCATGTGCCCCCTTGCCGCATCTACCACAGGTGGGGTTGCCCTTGCATGACGCCGTCGTATGTCCGAACCTCTGGCACTGGAAGCAGCGCATTGGGTCCGGAACATACGGACGGACGTTCAAGTTAATATAGCCAGCTTTAATACACTTGGGCAACACTGGAGTGTCAAACGTCAGGACGAAGGTGGCAGTCTTTTCAAGACTGCCATTTACCCTCCGTGAATCTGACGCACCTCGACCACTTGCTGATCTTCCCACTCCTTAACCAGTTCCTCAGTCCCTAAATCCATAATGTCACGGCAGGTGACAACGCCTTTACTAGAATTTAGGGTTCTGTGGAGTTCGCAAATGACTGCGAACTCCCCGAGCTTCTCGCAATTAAGGAGCTGGAAGCCTGCCTACTGGTGGTTGTTTCCAGCAGCAGCGTCCCGTTCCTCAACTTTTTGACTGATCTTAAGGTACCAACCAATCCTTCCAGTCCTTTATTAATGTAAAATGGGGACACCTTCTCAAATGTCCCCTCTTTCCTCTGCATTACAATGAAAGCGTTCGCAATGGAACAAACTTTCCCGTTACTATTACATTCAGAAGCGGGAGGGCTATCAACCCTGACCCGCTTCTTGGCATTGGGTGTATTTTTATTTGCCTGCGGCACACCCGTACCGCAGGGTTCTTTGGTTTTTTGGTGAGGCTTAATTTTGGTCCCACGAGAAAACCCAGTATAAGAAAGAATGCTCATACAACAGGGGTGCGCAGGTGCCCCTGAGGTTGCACGTTAGCGAGTGAATTTCCTCTCCACCCATTCACCTCCTCGGCACGTGGCTGACCTTGAGGTTGAGGGGTTTTTTATAGAGGTTTCTACCATCCTCGCGATCCGGGCGATGAAGCCAAGATCCCCGTTCTCCTAGGCACACAACGTTCCACCGCCACGCCCTACGGTGGTCGTTGAAGCATGGTAGGAGTTTACGGTGTGGAAAACTTGCGGCGCTCACAAGTTTCCAGCTCGGGCACCGCGGGTTCGCCAAACCCGTACCTGGCACTTGCGTACCAGGCCCCTGCGGGGCTGGAAACTTGTGAGCGCCGCAAGTTTCCCACACCGTAAACTCCTACCATGCTTCAACGACCACCGTAGGGCGGGCGGTGGAACGTTGTGTGCCTAGGAGAACGGGGATCTTGGTCATCGCCCGGATCGCGAGGACGGTAGAAACCTCTATAAAAAACCCCAACCTCAAGGTGAGTAACGTGCCGAGCCCCGCAGGGGCCTGGTACGCAAGTGCCAGGTACGGGTTTGGCGAACCCGCGGTGCCCGAGCTGGAAACTTGTGAGCGCCGCAAGTTTCCCACACCGTAAACTCCTACCATGCTTCAACGACCACCGTAGGGCGTGGCGGTGGAACGTTGTGTGCCTAGGAGAACGGGGATCTTGGCTTCATCGCCCGGATCGTGAGGACGGTAAAAACCTCTATAAAAAACCCCTTAACCTCAAGGTCGGACACGTGCCGAGGAGGTGCATGGGTGAAAGGTAGATCACTCGCTAACGTGCAACCTCAGGGGCACCTGCGCACCCCTGTTGTATTAGCGCTTCTTTTTAAACTGGTTTTACTCGTGGGACCAAAACGAAGTCTACCCAAAAACCCTGCGGTACGGGTGTGCCGCAGGTTAATCCCAATACACCCAGTTCTAAGAAGCGGGTAAGGGTTGATAGCCCCCCCGGTTCTGAAGTAAATAGTAACAGAAAGGTATGTTCGATTCCGAACGCCTTTGTTGTAATGCAGAGAGTCGAAGGGTCGTTCGAGAAAGTTTCCCCTTTCTACATCCAAAAAGGCTTGGAGGGACTTGTAGGAACACTGAACTCCGTAAAGAAGCTGAGGAACGGGACGCTGCTGCTGGAAAGTTGCACCAGTAGACAAGCCACCCTACTCCTTAACTGTGTGAAGCTCGGGGAGTTCGCAGTCAATTGCGAACTCCACAAATCGCTGAATAGTTCCAAAGGCGTTGTCACCTGCCGTGACTTAATAGATATTGGAACCGAGGAACTGGTTAAGGAGTGGGAAGATCAGAAAGTGGTTGAGGTACGTCAGATAATGCGAAGGGTTAATGGCAGTCTTGAAAAAACTGCCACCTTCGTCCTGACGTTTGACACTCCAGTACTACCAAAGAACATCAAAGCAGGGTATATCAATCTGAACGTCCGTCCGTATGTTCCGGACCCGATGCGCTGTTTCCAGTGTCAGCGGTTCGGACATACGACGGCGTCATGTAAGGGAAACCCCACCTGTGGTAAGTGTGGCAAGGGGGCACATGAGCCGGGCGTTAGCTGCACGCTACCACAGGTGTGCGTCAACTGCTCCGGGTCGCACCCTGCCTGGAGTAGGGAGTGTCAAGTGTATCTTGAAGAGCGCAAGATACAGGAGCTGAAGACCAAAGAGCGGATTCCCTATGGGGAAGCTAAAAGAAAGCCAAGTCGCTCGCCGCTCCAATCTTTGGGACTACTTTTGCAAAGATGGCTTCAGCTCCCGTCAGGAAGCAGAGTGCTGCTACCCAGACGTCCTTTGCAGACATGGGCACGAGTACTTCGTGCTCATGTCAATGCAAATGCGGTGCTAAACCCGCTATGGTCATAACACCTAAGACCGCCAACGTCGGTAGCAGCACGTCTGACACCTCGACCACACCAGCAGCAGTAACAACCATTCCACCAGCATCAATAGTAGCAGCAAAGCCAATAGCACCTCCTATACCTCCACGCGCTGGTATAGCTGTAGCAATACCATCTGCTACCAGCGCCAATGGAGCCGACCAAAAGATCAGGGGTCGGAAATTTAAACAGACAGACCCGACCCAGTTTGTTAAGTCCCCCTCTTCGTCTCCTCCCAGACTGCCCAGCAGTAAGGAGGGGAAGAGACAGAGGAAGAAAAGAAAAAGAATGGGGAGGAGTTTGAAGAATCCTCTGGGTCGGAGATGTCTGTCTCCGTTTCCGGGCAGGATGAAACTGAGATGCTGGTGGACGAGTCTGGTCCCGTCCCTCAGCAGGATGTAACTGATGACCCACCCGATCCGGGGCGGGTGAGGCTAAATAGGTAAGGATGGCTCCCATACTCCAATGGAACATTAATGGTTTTACGGCTCACAAAGAGGAGTTACAACTCTTAGCACGGTCTGATCCATTGTGTCTCTGTCTGCAAGAGACACATTTCAGACCAATTCACCAACCTGTGCTAAGAGGTTATAACGTGTACCGTAAGGACGATACCGAGGGTGATCGAGCGAAGGGGGGAGTGGCGGTGTTTGTACGAAACTCTGTCCACTCCGAACCTGTAGCTCTCACCTCTCCTTTACAAGCAGTAGCAGTGAAACTGTATGGACCTGTGCAACTGACTGTGTGCTCCATATATCTACCGCCGGGATCACCAGTTGACTGCGGTCAGCTGGCTGACATTGCACGGCAACTCTCTCGGCCTTTTCTCCTATTGGGAGACTTCAACGCACACAATGCGTTGTGGGGTTCGACCACCAATTGCCCCAGAGGCCGAGAGATTTGTAGATTATTGGAGCAGGAGGATTTGTGCATCCTAAATACCGGTCAGATGACGCACTTCACTACTGCTTCCGGTTCGTCCTCTGCCATTGATCTCTCTCTTTGCTCTCCTTCGGTTGCAGACTCCGTGCATTGGGAAGTGGATCGCGACCTCCACGGAAGCGACCACTTTCCAATTTGGTTGCACGTCGAGTGTGAACGTGGCAATCGAAATATAACAAAGAAATGGAATGTCGGCAGAGCTGACTGGCAGCTCTACAGCCGGTCAGTCACGCTCGAACAGCGCAGCAACATCGAGGATAAGGTGAAACATCTAACTGATGTGATTCACCACGCTGCTGATATTTCCATGCCTGGCAACTCAGGAGCGCTGCGCAGAACGCCCGTCCCCTGGTGGAACGAGGAATGTCGTTCCGCCATCCAGGGTCGCAGACGGGCCTTGCGTCGGTTTAAATTACAACCGACACCCGACAACCTCGCAGCGTTCCGGGTTGCTAGAGCTAAGGCACGTCGTATGATTAAGGAGAGCAAGAGGAAGTCATGGCAGACCTTTGTGAGCAACATTAATCGTTCCACATCGTCAACAAAAGTATGGGAGTCAATCCGCCGTATATCCGGGAGGTACTCTCGACCGCCAGTATCTGGATTACTGGATCAAGGGCGGGTAGTCACCGACGAGCGAAGCATAGCGCAGCTGATGGCACAGCATTTCGCTGCCATTACTTCGTCTGCTGGATTGGATCATCAAGCCCAGCAACGAAGAATATCTGCTGAAAGGCAAGCCTTTTGCTTCGACTCGTCTGATGTGCAGCAATACAACTGCCCATTTTCACCTTGGGAGCTGGAGTCAGCTCTAAACAGCGCCAAGGACACAGCACCAGGTCCTGACCAGATCCAGTACCAGATGCTGAGGCATCTTAACAAAGATGCTAAAGAGTACCTCCTGGGTATTTTTAATGATGTTTGGACCGGAGGACACTTCCCCGACTCGTGGAAAGAAGCAACGTTAATCCCGATTTTAAAGCCAGGAAAAGACAAGTGTTTGCCAGGCAGCTATCGCAGCATCGCCTTAACGAGCTGCGTTGGGAAGACACTAGAGCGGATGGTGAATCGCCGCCTCGTCTGGTGTCTCGAGTCCCGTAAGCTGCTGACCCGTTTTCAGTGTGGATTCAGGAAGTTCCATTCCACCACGGATAACCTGATCCTACTGGAAGCGGCAATTCAAGACGCTTTCATCCGCAGCCAACACCTAGTTGGTATATTTTTTGACATCGAAAAGGCATACGATACTACCTGGCGACATGTTATTTTAAAACAGTTATATGAATGGGGATTTAGGGGAAATCTACCCCGTTTTTTAAAATCATTTTTATCGCGACGTTGCTTCCGGTACCGAGTCGGTAGGGAAGTGTCCGACATTTTTATTCAGGAAAACGGTGTTCCTCAAGGATCAGTTTTAAGTGTGACTCTTTTTGCCATAGCAATTAATAGCATCTCAACTGTTATAAGGAGGCCCATCCGGTTCTCCTTATACGTTGACGACTTTTTAATTTTTATTGCATCGTCTAGCCTGATAAGCGCTGAGCGGCAGCTGCAGCTCACGCTGAACAGGCTGGATGAATGGTCAGCACACACCGGCTTTCGTTTCTCTGCTGAGAAAACCCGGTGTGTGCTTTTTAGCCGCAGTAGAAGTCTTTTAGCAGAACCTCATCTCACCTTGAGGAACACCGTTTTAAGTTTTAGCGAAACTGTTCGGTTTCTGGGCCTCATTTTGACACTCGGCTTACTTGGCTGCCACATCTTAAGGATGTTAAAGCCAGAGCCCTGAAAGCGCTTAATGTTTTAAAGTGTCTGTGTGGCAGGTCGTGGGGCGCTGACCGCTCCTGCCTGCTACAGTTTTATAGAGCCTTTGTACGGTCGCGGTTGGAGTACGGTTGCATTGTCTACGGTTCGGCACGGGACAGCTACCTCCGTATTCTGGATAGTGTCCACCATGCAGGAATTCGTCTCGCCACAGGTGCATACCGCACCAGTCCGATACCCAGCATTTGTGCTGAGTCTGGCGAGCCGCCGCTTTCCATCCGCCGGCGTCTCCTCATGGTGCGACACTATATACATATTGCCACAACTCCTGGCAGTCCCGTGTACGACGTAGTTATTCATCCCAACTTTGAGCGGCTATATACCAACCGTCAAAGAGCAACTAAACCGTTCAGCTACCGTACAAAGGCTATATTGGAGGAATTTGGGTTACAGATGCCCTCTTTTTATCACCAGGGTTGGAGTAAAACTCCTCCCTGGCTTTTAAAGAGGCCCAGAACAGTTTTAGATCTGACGCGGTATAACAAGCTGTGTACCGCCGACAGTGTTTTTATCCGAAATTTTAGCGATGTTTTAAATCAGTTTCGTGATTTTACCCCGGTATACACGGATGGGTCTAAGCAGGCTAACGGAGTTGGCTGCTCTGTGGTATTCCCTCGAGCGACTTATAACTACAAACTTAATAGCTGTTGCAGCGTATACACTGCTGAGTGTTACGCTATGTTAAAGTCGCTCCAGCATATGAAAGTAAGTCGCGGCACGAAGTACATCATATGCTGTGATTCCCTCAGTTGCATCCAGGCTATAGGAAGCATGTACCCAGCAGATAGTCTTGTCCAAGGCATACAGGACACCCTCCGATCGCTCCAATCTTCTGGAAAGGAGGTCGTATTCTGCTGGGTACCTGGTCATGTGGGAATCAGGGGGAACGAGGCAGCTGATGAAGCTGCCAAGTTAGCCTGCAACAAGGTCAGAGTTGACTTTGATCCGGTCCCAAAGTCTGACCTTGCCTCGGCGGGGAAAAGATTTGTTTTTGACATCTGGCAGAGGCAGTGGCTGGAGGTTGAGCATAATAAGCTCCGGCTGGTCAAACCGACCGTTCAGCCGTGGAGCAGCTCCTTCCAGCAGGCGAGGAGGGATGAGGTTCTCCTTACTCGCCTCCGTATAGGGCACTGTCCTCTGACACACAGCTTTCTTCTCCGCCGGGAGGACCCACCGGAATGTGATACCTGTGGCGTACCTATGACGGTGCGCCACATTTTAGTTGATTGTGTTGCATTTTTAGAGTTGAGGGCGGACGTTGGCCTTGCGCAACGATCTGGCCCTTATTTTAAACAATAGACCAGCAGTGTGGCGAGTTTTAAAATTTTGTGTATTGGCCGGTCTAGTGCCTAAAATTTTAGGCAGATCGGCCTAGTTTTAGATGGACGGGTGGTCCCTATACACACCCTTCCATGTGCATTGTTTTTAAATTTTATGTTTTTAAATTCCTTTTCGCTGGCCACTATACAGCCGGCGAGAGATGTAGTGTTTTTAATTATTTTGTGACCCTGTATGGCCCCTTTACAGCCATTCAGGTGGTGCACGGTCTTGTGTTCTGGTGGCCCCTTTTCTAAGCCACATTTTGTAATTGTAAATTATTTTATTTGCTGTCTGTATGGTCGACCCCTTTACAGTCGACCATGCAGACAGTATTTTAGCACTTTCTTAAGCCACAATTTAGGCAGGTAATTGTTAGGGCGCTAATGACCCCGCTGTCGACGCGCCCTAAAACAACAACAACAACAACAACGTGCCGAGGAGGTGGATGGGTGGTGAGGCAAACCACCCGCTAGCGTGCAACCTCAGGGGCACCTGCCGCACCCCTGTTGTATTGGGCTTGGTGGCGTGATGCGGGGGCCACGTCACTCGACATTTAGTTCCTCCGTACTCGTGGGACAAAAACGAGAAATAACAAAAAACCAAACTCTTCCTCCTGCGGCTTGGGCACGCCGCGGGAGCAATGTCACTCCAACGCCCAAAAAACTGGTAAGCGGGCCAGGTGGAAAGCCCTCCCCGTGACCAGGAAAACAACAGTAACGGGAAGGGTTATTTACTGGATAATGCCTTCATTGTCATGGAAAGGCTGGAGGGATCTTTTGAGGTCTCTCCATTTTACATACAAAAGGGTTTAGGGGTATAGCGGGAACCCTAAAATCAGTCAAAAAGCTGAGGAACGGAACCTTGCTGCTTGAAACGTCAACTCACAAGCAGGCTATCCTGCTCCTTAACACTGAGAAGCTCGGGGAGTTCGCAGTAAAATGCGAACCCCATAAGACTCTGAATTCAAGCAAAGGCGTGATCACCTGCCGGGATCTAATTGATTTAGAGTCCGAGGTACTCCTTAAGGAGTGGGCATCCGAACATGTGGTCGAGGTTCGTCAGATAAAGCGAAGGGTAAACGGCAGTCTTGAGAAGACGGCACCTTCGTCCTGACGTTCGACACTCCAACGTTGCCCAAAGACATCAAAGCAGAGTATTTAAAACTTAATGTACGCCCGTATGTACCGGACCCCATGCGCTGCTTCAAGTGCCAGAGGTTCGGTCATACGACGGCGACCTACAAGGGCAACCCCACCTGTGGGACCTCTGACGTCGGCAGCAACACTTTTGTAAACCCGACCACAAATGCAACAGGTTCAGCAAGTCCATCAGCGAAAGCACAGTCATCTGCTGCAAAGGTTACAATGGTTAGTGCTTCTGCAACAGCAGAAGTAGCGCCTGTAAATGATGTAGCATCCACATCAGAAACAGCATCGGCAACGCCATCTGCCGGCAGCGGATGGCAGACAGTGCAAAAGGTTCGGGGTCCGAAATTCAAACATACGGATCCCAGTATGTTTGTCAAGTCTCCTTCATCTTCTCCCCCCAGGGCACAGACTGGCGGAGAAGGAAGGGGGCGAAGGTCTCGGCGGAAGAAAGAACCGCCAGGCACCGAGGCCTTACAGAATGCAGATTCGTCTTCGGACCCCGAAGACGTTCTAATGCTGGTGGACGAACCTGGTTCCGTTCGTCAGCTACCATCATCGGAGGACCCACCCGATCCGGGGCGGGTGATTTTAAATAGTTAGAATGGCTCCCATACTTCAGTGGAACGTAAACGGATTTCAGGCTCACAAAGAGGAAGTCCACCTCTTAGCACGGTCTAATCCATTGTGTCTCTGTATTCAAGAGACACATTTTAGACCACTACACCAACCAGTGCTAAGAGGATACGACATTTATAGAAAGGACGATACCGAGGGTGATCGAGCGAAGGGAGGAGTGGCTGTGTTTGTTCGGAACACTGTCCACTCCGAACCCGTTGCTCTCACCTCCCATCTACAAGCAGTAGCGGTGAAAATACACGGTCCAATCAAACTGACCGTATGCTCTCTCTACCTGCCACCCAGTTTGTCTGTCGACTACGACGACCTGGTTGGCATCATACGATAACTCACTCGGCCCTTTCTCCTTTTGGGAGATTTCAACGCCCACAGTGCGTTGTGGGGTTCTACCACCGATTGCCCCCGGGGCCGAGTGGTTGGTAGATTGATAGAGCAGGAGGACATTTGTATCCTAAATACAGGGCAAATCACTCATTTCACCACTGCTTCCGGATCGTCCTCTGCCATCGACCTTTCATTGTGCTCCCCCTCAATCGCGGACTCCGTGCATTGGGAGGTGGATCGCGACCTTCATGGGAGTGACCACTTCCCAATCTGGATGCACGTAGAGTTTGAACGCGGAGGAGGGAGTAACCGACGTAAATGGAACGTCAGCAAAGCCGACTGGAAACTTTACCAGCACTCCATTACTCTTAAGGAGTACAACAGTATTGAGGAGAAGGTGAATCACCTTACACAGGTGATTCACCAGGCAGCTGACGTTTCCATGCCGAAAAGCTCCGGAACGCTGCGAAGGACGCCCGTCCCCTGGTGGAACGACGAATGTCGTTCCGCTATTCAGGGTCGTAGACGGGCGTTGCGTCATTTTAGGTTGCACCCAACTTCAGACAACCTGGCAGCGTTCCGTATTGCAAGAGCAAAGGCGCGTCGTGTTATTAAGGAGAGCAAGAAAAGGTCATGGCAGGACTTTGTGAGCAACATTAACCGTTCCCACCTTCGTCGAAAGTATGGGAGTCCATTCGCCGTATATCCGGAAGGTACTCCCGCCCACCAGTATCTGGTTTACTGGATCAAGGACGTGTAATTACCGACGAACGAAGCATAGCGCAGCTGATGGCGGAGAATTTCGCTGCCATCACTTCATCTGCCAGTTTTGATGCTCGGTTTCAGCAACGAAGGGTTGCTGCCGAGAGGCGAGCGCTATGCTTCGATTCGTCGAATACAGAGGCCTAAAACTGCCCATTTATAACTTGGGAGCTGGAGTCGGCATTAAACAGTGCCAATGACACCGCTCCAGGGCCTGATATGATCCAGTACCAGATGCTGAGGCATCTTAGTAATGATGCTAAGGGGTACCTTTTATATTTTTAATCAGATCTGGACCGAAGGACACTTCCCCGACTCGTGGAAAGAAGCAACGCTTATCCCAATTTTAAAACCTGGAAAGGATAAATTATTGCCAGGTAGATATCGTAGCATCGCCCTTACAAGCTGCGTGGGTAAGACGCTAGAAAGGATGGTAAATCCCCGCAGGGGCCTGGTACGCAAGTGCCAGGTACGGGTTGGCGAACCCGCGGTGCCCGAGCTGGAAACTTGTGAGCGCCGCAAGTTTCCCACACCGTAAACTTCTACCATGCTTCAACGACCACCGTAGGGCGTGGCGGTGGAACGTTGTGTGCCTAGAGTACGGGATCTTGGCTTCACCGCCCGGATCGCGAGGACGGTACAAACCTCTATAAAAACCCCTCAACCTCAAGGTCGGACACGTGCCGAGGAGGCGGATGAGTGGTGAGGCAAACCACCCGCTAACGTGCAACCTCAGGGGCACCTGCGCACCCCTGTTGTATAAGCACTTCTTTTTAAATTGGTTATACTCGTGGGACCAAAAACGAAGCCTCACATAACCAAAAAACCCTGCGGTTCGGGTGTGCCGCAGATTAATAAAATACACCCAGCTCAAAGAAGAGGGCAAGGGCTGACAGCCCCCTTCTGAAGTGGAACAGAGTAACGGAAAGGGTTTTCTTATTGACAACGCCTTTGTATTAATGACAAGAACGGAGGGATCCTTTGAAAAGGTCTCTCCGTTCTATATACAGAAAGGATTAGAGGGAATAGCTGGAACCCTCAAAAGCGTGAAAAAGCTGAGGAACGGGACACTGGTTAGAGACATCTAACTACAAGCAGGCTGTCCTACTCCTTAAGTGTGAGAAGCTCGGGGAGTTCGCAGTAAATGCGAACTCCATAAAACGCTCAACTCTAGCAGGAGTGATCACTTGCCGTGATCTAATTGATATAGC